>CM075004.1:1373297-1393254 GCA_037576675.1 Pangasius sanitwongsei | reverse complement strand
CTGATATTTTTCTATCACACAGAACTCCCGACACCTTTCTCCACCCATTCCAACCTGCCTGCACTCGCTTCTTTACCGCTTTCCCACACTCACCATTACTCTGGACTGTTGACCCCAAGTACTTAAACTCCTCTAACTACAAGTCTGACATAAAGCAAAAATGATGAGTTTTAGGATATTACAGACTAACAATACGAAAATGACAAAAATACTGAAAAACACAGCTTTTCATGTTACAGAGAAACCGCAAAGCGTAAACTGTCCTGAAGATGTCGGAAAACTTCAAGTTGCAGCTTTACATCTGACTTTTACAAAGCTCTGACACTGGAGACTCCTTCCATAAACACATTTCTCCTCACAGAAAACTTCACCACATCAACGATTGTACATACTTTTGTGTTAAATAACATGCTGAATCCATTTGAGCTGTTGATATAGAAATGATAAAGTAGTAGAATGAGTGCATTAACATAAACCTGCACTACTCTCAGGGCTGCTTCTGACCAATCAGAATCCAGAACTCAGCAGCACTGTGTGGTATAAATGATTATAGTTCACGTTTACAGACTGTAAGTGCATTTACACACAATTACACACGTTTTTTACTCTGATTATGTGGTGGGTCTGCCATATACGTCTCCAAAATGACTACAGTAAATCTCACTGCAGGTTCTAAATTAGTCTATTTGCATTGGCTCCGCCCTCTATTTTACACTTAGGTAGAAATGCCCCAAATTGCATATGCATTAAAAATGATAGATGTGTTATTTTGCTCATGTAAAAGACACAATCCTCCACAGAGCTTGTGAGTAAAATCAGCTCGTGGTGTCATCGAGCTGAGGGAAATCATTCCCAAACTCACAGATCGGATTTCCTGTTTCATTAACACGCAAACACAGGTCTGGGTGTTCTGTGGAGAATTTAAATGAAACCCCAGCACCTGTAGCAGTTTGAGGTGTTCTCTTCACACTCCTGCTGCTTACCCAGGGTGCTCCTCTGCTCCTCTCGTCTCCATGGCTACAAGCAATGGCATGTCATATGGCATGTTTTCCTCTTGTTGTGATGAGGTGCTTTTTTCGGCGCAAGCTGACTTTGACTCACAGATCAGTTTCTGTAGGAGGGGAATAAAATTACACTCTAAACAAAGTACCAAACAAAAGTTCTTCAAAAGTATCAAATTTTTTGCAACCGCATTTGGTTCCATACAGAACCATTAGCTGAGGAACATCTGTCGTAACTGACTTCTTAATTACGACCAGTCATTCCTTTTTACACAGTGTAAATACCAGAGAGGATAATTCATGAATTAAGGAATAAACCACTGTGTGTTGTGCTGTTATAGTAAAATAATCAGTTATTGTTCCCACTCTGAAGGTGATTACTTTCCTATGACAGCATATCCTCAAGTGTTCTGTTCCTCTTATACCACAGCAATTTACCAAATTATTTATTAAAGAACGACACGTCATACTTTTTATCTGTTTATAGTTACATTTAATGTTGTGGAAACAAGTTAGTTACTGTTCTCATCTACATTATAGCAGCTGTAAACAGTCGTTCCCGCACAGCCTCTCCCTCTCTCTCTCTCTCTCTCTCTCTCTCTCTCTCTCTCTCGAAGTTAATAAGACATAAAAATGCAGCTTGCCACAAAGCCTCATAAATAAACGTCTCCTGACGGAAAACTTCACAACAACTAGACATACTTTTTTTTTTTTTTTTTTTTAATAACATGTTGAAGCCATTTAAGCTGTTTCTCTAGAAACGATAACATAATAGAACGAGCGCATTAATAAAAAACCTGCACTGCTGTCAGAGCTGCTGTTAAAGAAAATTAATCAACACCTTCTGACCGATCAGGATCCAGAATTCAACAGCGCTGTGGTATAAATGATTATAATGCGCTATAACAGACTCTAAGCTCTAGTCCGTTGTATTCTGTAGGAGTTAATTGACTGGATTAAGGGATTAACGGATTAGTGAGTACATGTCATTTATTTTTATTACTTTTTTTCAATTTGGAATGTATTTAAAATCAAGAGCAATTTTGTACCGTCACTGAACTTGTAGACGTAACTGGTAATTTGATAATTTGCACACATAATGAACCATTTACACACTGAAAAGTTTTTTTTTTTTTTTTTTTTTTAATTGGTATTGATGAAGCTCGTTAGTGGTCTCCTCAGCTGGAACATGGTGGAACAGAGGTGATTAGCGACTTCACCACCTCGCGTCAACCAGACGCCACGGTTTCTCCTTAAGTGCAGGTTCTGCGTCTGCGGGACGCCTGAGCGCTGCTCTAGAACACCATGGTGATTCAGGTTCATGTTCTCCTCGCTGCTTAGCACTGCGTCACCCCGCTCACCCTGGCTCTCATTTCATACCTCCACTCTGCTCGCTTTACTTCTTCCTCCCATTTCTTAGCGTTAAAGACAGCAGAAACATTTCACTTAAACGCAGCGTTCATAAGGCTACGCGACATAACTCGACGTAGCCTGATCATTAAATGCATCAAATGCTTATTTCAGCATGACAAATTTAAGTTAATATGTTACTGAATGCTGATAATCCACTGACTTTCTGTGGGTATAAATATTGGCACCCAAAATTCGGCGTCATTCATTTTAATTAACAAACACAAGCGCATTCTTTCAGGAGTTACTTCTTATTAGTCATTGCCAATTAATTGTTTTACTGATTCTTTTTATTTTTTATTTTAAATGTGTATTATTTCTAAAATCTGTGGCTTGTTACTGTTTAGTAAAGCAGTAAATAATGACATTTGACCTTTTTGCTTAGCAATGCATGACCCCACTGACCCTGGCTCTCATTTTATACCTCTACTCTTCTTAACTCTCTTAACTTATTTATACATGAAAAATTTATCTAAATTATTAGCATTATATACCAGTAACACTTTACATAAGCTCATAAGGCTACATTACACCTTTTTTTTTTACGACATAGCCATTCATGAAGGCTTATTTCAACGTGTGTTAGCTATTAAAGACTGCTTTATTCATGTTCATATCAAGTTCACATAACACACAAATCAAGTGACATAAGGTTTTGATGACATAAGGTTTTGTTGACAAAGTATTGTTATGTCATAACTTTACTTCCTGACTTCATACTTAATAACTTCATCTCACTTATTAGCATTAAATACACCGCTAACATTTTACTTAAGGACAATGTTCATAAGGCTACATGACATCTTTATGACTTCTGACATAAACCTACCAAGCAGTTTATAAAGGCTTATTCCAACAGGTATCAGCGGTCATAATAGCGGTCAGATTTAATGTTATCCCCTGAGTCAAGTGACGTAAGGTTGTCTTATAACACTTTCATCACAGTGTCATGTCAGTGTAATAGGCATTTATAAAAAAAACTCAAATCTTGACATTTCGCATCAAAGAAAATATCTCTAACTATGTAAAAAAAATATTCATAAAACTCTTATAAGCAGAAATATGAACCTCACTGTACTTAAGGTCAAGAGAAAATATATACACAACTCTGTCATTACTGTTAATTATTTGTAAAAATGTTAGAATCAGGACTATGAAAATATGCAACAGAATATTAGTTAACATTAACATACCACCAGTAAGGAGATGTTTATGTAACATTAATGGAAGGAGTCTCCAGTGTCAGAGGTAAAGCTGTAACTAAGTTTTCCGACATCTTCAGGACCGAGGAGTTTACGCTTCTTTGCGGTTTCTCGGTAACATGACAATCCGCATTTTTTTTTTGGTCTTATTAACATCGAGAGAGAGAAAAAAAAATCAAAACGTGAGGGAATGACTGTTTATAGCTGCTATAATGTAAGTGAGAACTTGTTATGCAGATGTTCCACAGTATTAGATGTAAAAATAAGTGGATGATAATAAATAAAATTAGGAATCTTTGGCAAATTGCTGTGGTAGAAGAGGAATAAAACGCAGTGCTGTTGTAGGAAAATAATTCACTTCAGAGCGGTGCCTTATGAACGTCTTCATGACTCATTATAACCACGGCATGTACAGAAAGTGTTACAGTAAACACGTTACACGCGGAGTTATTTCTACTGAGTAAAGTTTGCATTTTGCACCTGGTTCTAAATCCTGAATTTCCTAATGTATGTTCATAGAAAATATTTCCTATGATTACATCTTATCTTAGCGCTATAAATTAAACTGGAGCAGGAAAATGGCAGAGAAGCAACCGACTTGCAGAACTTTCTGAAGGATAAAAAAAAAAAAAAAAAAAAAAAAAAAGCAGATAAGCCTCTGACATCTGCTTACTGAGAGACCAGCTGTGGTAAGAAATCCTCCCTGATTCCCCGGTTAGGTCGCCGGCTTGGCACACATCTGAGGAACAGAATGACATTTAGGCAACTTGGGGTGCAAAAACCAAGCCATTCTTATTAAAAAATCATTCAAAATTCTCTTACGGTCCCATTTTCTCTACTTTTTATATCCTGATTTTCATCGAGCTCTCTCTAACCTTGTTTATATTGTGGTCAGGGTTTGTAAGCACGGCTCGTCTCGGACTTCGGGCCAAGCATGACGAACGCTCTCTGTGTATTGAGTCCTGGACAGCAGACATAAATCAGACTGGCTAATAAAAAAAAAACAAACAAAAAAAAAAACCCATCATATTATAAGACCACAGTGTTTTCAGTGACGCTCCGACCTTCATTTTTAATCACGTAACAGGCTGTATCATTTAAAACCCTCCACTTTTTCATCATGATGCATCATATACAGTAATTAACGAACATTTGATCTATTTATGATATTGTACAGATTTATTAATTACACTCATAAACACAAAGACAGAAACTCTGTCTATTATGTAAAGAATAAAACACTGTTTTGGTGCTGCGAGAGTAACATAATTTTCCTATAACGGCACATCCCAAAGTGCTTTATTCTTCTTATACTACGGCTGTTTTCTAGTTGTTAAAGAACTTCATAGTTTGTATCCATTTATAGTTACATTTAATGTCCACATGTCAGAAAACTTCGTTACAGCTCTGTCTCTGACTGTTACAAAGTACAGACACTGGAGGCTCCTTCCGTACATGTTACGTAAACATCTCCTTACAGAGAACTTCACCGTTCATTTATGAATGTATTAATAAAGCGAGGCAGCCACTGGACAAGTCCCTGTGAATGAGCTGTTACCACGGAAACCATAACATATTACAAACTTGCACTACTGTCAGAGCTGCTGTTATAGAAAATGAATCAACACCTTCTGACCAATCAGAATCCAGAATCTGTGGTCTGTATAAATGATTATAATGTGCTATGACAGACTATAAGCTCTAGTCTGTTGTGCTCTGTAGGAGTTAATTGACTGGATTAAGGGGATTCGTTTATTTTTATTCGTTTATTTTTTCTTTCAGCAATGTGCTGAATGTACTCATCTGATAATATATTTAGAATTTCGTCCATTCATTAGCAGCTGCTGTGAGGATTTGACCATTCAGTCCAGTCAGATTTAGTGATGTGTGGTACTGATATGTCCATCCCTCTCTCTCTCTCTCTCTCTCTCTCTCTCTGTCTGTCTTCCTCTCTCAGTTTCATCACTTCCTGTTTTATTCCTCAGCATAAAGCAAGACTGATTTATTTACAAGAACGGCGTCTCATCTGTGAGAGTGCCTCATCTCCAGCCAGCTTCATTTCTTTAAACAGTTTGTGTCTGGATTTTCTTCCTCTCTCTAAAACTCCACAGCTTTTTTTTTATTTTTTTTTTTATTAGCGTCAGTGTTCTGTAGTTACCGAATTCTTTAATTCATAGAAGTTACTCAGGGGAAAAAAAATGCTTTAAGAAAAAAACAGCTTAAGTCAGTGAATTCGGGATGTTAAGAACATTCATTGGTTACTTCATGCTAGCTCGCCTGCTGAGGGATACGTTTTTATTTATCATCTGCACATCATTTTTCAGTGCAGAACTTCCACGGATATAATCAAAACAGCCAGAAGTCATTAATTTATTTTTTTTTAATAAGAAATGCTAATTCACTGGTGTCTCAATGAAGCCGAGCTGAGATTAACTTTGCTAAATGAAAAGCAAAGTATTTGCAGTGATCAGTAATTGTTTTGAGGTTAATGATACTCAGGGACGCTGTCGAAAAACTGAAATATTATCTTTCTTTTCAGCTGCAATTAAAAAAAAAAAAAAAAAAGTATAAATATATTTACTTACTTTGTTTTCCTTTAATCTGACAATAATAGTAAACATTTATTATTTTTTTTAAATAAACAGCGTTTGCATGAATTCAGTCTCTGTTTTTTCTCTGTTTATCTTTGTTTCTTGATTTGATTTATTAAAATTAAAAAAAAAAAAAAAGAACCAAAGAAATAATAAATTTACCCTCCCTCCCTCCCTTCCACATTTTGTAATCCCAATAAAAGTCTATTTAATTTGTTAAACAGTTCATAAACAGGCTTTAAGATGGAATAAAATGCAAACAAAAAAAAACAAAACCATAATTTACACGTAATTTCCTATTTGTGAATTAATTTATTATTTAATTAATTTTTCATTCATTTGTTTATTCATTCATTTTTATTTCTTTATCTGTTTATTCCACTCTGATTTTTAAAAAAAAAATCCCACAATGAATAAACACTTTTACAAATAAAGTTTTTCTCCTCCCACAATAATAAGTAACACTGTTTTAATTTTCAAAAGGCACGTAAAAAAAGCATTTATGTGCATTTACTCTCCACTACATCCATGTTTCTTGTTTATTTATTTTTATTTGATCATTTCCTCTAAGGCACGCTCAGCATGTGGTTTCTCTACACGGTCTAATTTCTGCAATGTTCTGTTCACCTGGACTGGACTGTGCTGATGTTTTGTACATACACATCCTGACAGCCGTGTGCTTCAGGCGGAGTGGAAGTGACTCACGGTGTCCACTCAGCGTCTCATGGACACGTCTCTGCAGTACACGATGAGTTTTCCGCTCCGTCAGCGTCACACCATCTGTCACACCGATGTCTGTGGTGAGAAAGCTGTTGTGAAGGTGTGTTTGAACCATCAAAGGCATCCAACCTCATCCGCTATCCTCAGGAGAGGCGGAGCGAGGGGACGCTCAGAATCACGTCTCAGCTTCACCTCTCGCACAGGTCATGTTTATAATGTGATTGTGGCATGTTATGTGGCCAGAGTAATGTGGAGAAAGGTTCTTTGGTCTGTTGAGACCAAAATTTTGGCCTTGGCACAAAGTGCTACATTTGGCAGAAACCCAAACCTGAGAATACAATCCCCAATGTGAAGCATGGTGGTGGTAGCATCACGTTTAGCATTACCCTTGGCCTCTTGCTTCTCACTGACTGTTAGCGGACAATGTCCTCCTCCAGACAGAGCAGTGTTTATATGCAGTATTCTTTACATTTTTTAAATAATGAATTTAATGGTGTTCAATGTTTGGGGAATTTTTTCCATAACTAAACCCTGACTGATACTTTTCCAGAACTTGGACTGGACTTGGTCCTCTTCATGATGCTGTTTGTCTAGGTACATTCACTAACAAACTCCGGGTTATTCCAGGAAGAGGTATTTATATTGGGATCACATAACACTTCAATTGCACACAGCTATTTATGTGACTTCTGATGGTTACCCGGTTACACCAGAACTAATTCAGGGGTTTCACAGCAGCAGGGGGTGAATACTTATGCAATCACAACTCACAGTATGTGTTTTATTTGTAAATGATTTTGCAAACTATATTGACTTTTCTCACCATGTCAACATCGGGGGTAATTTTTTTGTAGATTCATGACACAAATTCCCAATTAAGTCCAATACAAAAGGGGGTAAATACTTATCTTATCTTGATCAAATGCTAACTCTAACTGAACTTCTCTGGCCACCATAGGTTCTGCGGGCGTGGCTTTGTGTACATGGGCGTGGCTTTGTGAGAATGGGAGGTGGAGTCGAAGAGTAAAACTAAAATCGTTCCAGTCTTGTTGTACTTCATGTATTTAACCACTAGCGTGCCAGTCTCGACTCACCTTGACTAATGCACCTTTAGTATAGTACAATCTGTAAGACGGTAAATATTTTCCCAGAATTCCAGGCAAGCTAGAGTAAAACCCATCTGCAGCATTACACAGTATTATATTGTAATTTACAGAAATTCTTCGATCGCTATATATAAAATTTAGCTATATGGCATTATTAGCTAAAATGAAATAGCACTTGATGCAGCACATTTCCTTTTTATTTTTATTTTTCGCTGCCATGAGGTAAACTCCGCTCTGAATACAGCTCAGTATAAAGATCGTCTTTGCGTGCCTGAGTTGACAGTGACGTTTAAAGCTCAGTGAATGTTTATGCGATGTATCCGGAGCTGAAGAGAGGTGATGTTTTGTCAGCAGAGGGAAACAGGAATTCATTTCCCATGAAGAGTCGAACAGAATGAGGTCTGTCTCGGCATCTCAGTGAAGGATACTAGGGGACAAAGATCATACTTATCTGGCTAGCTTTGTGTCCTCGATTTAATTCGCTTTCCTCCACAGCAGGACGAGTGGCTCTATCAAAACTCAAATCACTATTCAATCTGCCCGGCTCAGCTGCCATTTTTGTTAGAGAGTTTAATTTTGCTGAGGTTTAGCGTCTCTCTTGTTCAGGGGCTTTAATGCCGTCTGCTGTCCCACGGGTCGCACTGGATTCCTGTCCTTTTCCATCAGAAAAACCCTGGTGTGGTGTTCATAGCGCTACATAAACCCTACATTAACTCTAATTAAATCTACATTAATGACATAAATCTACTTAAACTCTTTTAAGTGACACTTTTATGACCTTTGACATTAACCTATGTAAACATTTATGAAAAAGGTGTATTCCAATTCATGACAGATGTCAAGGACTTTACGTCAATTTTTATGTTGTATACACACACACACACACACACACACACACACACACACACATTATATATATATATATAATTCTAAAAACATATTTTACATACATTTGTTTTATACTTAAGATTTTTACATCTAACATTTTTAACATTTTTTAACATTTAAAAGATTCTCTCTCGCTCTCCAAACACACACACACACACACACGTTAATTAAAAATTATATATATTTTACTTTCTTGCACTTATTCCTATCATTTTTTTCATCTCTCATTTTTATTTTTTTTGCTGTGCATTCTATTACACAATTTTTTATGATTATATTTCTTTTATTGTTATAAAAATACAGTTATATTTACACTTTTACAGTTATATTACTCCTTTATCATTTTTTTTTTTTTTTTTTTTACTACTTGACTGTACCGTCCTTTCAGCTACCGCATGTATGAATTAGTATTTGCTTTTCTGCAAAACTGCTCCCTAATTTATTCGGAATTTTTTCACGTGGCCGTGTTCCAGCTCCTCGACAGAGTTTCTCGCGGCTTCGGTGCTGCTGTCGGTTTACTGCATTGAAAATAACTTTAATGTAAGCGCTACCTGTGAGACCCAAAAAACCTTGACGGGTGGGCTTCAGGTGCGAGTCGGTGTGCCGAAGCTCATTAGTAGCTGATCTCGGAGTGCACTGAGCAGGCGGCTCTGAGATTCAGAGAGTCTGAATTGGAATTATTCGCAGATATAATAAAGGGAAGAGGCCAGGGGATGTTTACGCTCTGATCTCTGGAGGGAAAAAACATTACAGATGTTTAAAAAAAGTGATCTCGTTACACTTCTCCTTTCTCATCTTTATAAATATGCTATTTTTACCCGCCTCATCATGAAGCACCCATATTCCTGACAACGGTGTAATATATGTCCAATATAATAGGGTTTTCAGGACTGACCTATTTCTGGATCATCTTGCCGAATCATCTTGACATTTTTTTTTTTTTGTGTGTGTGTGTGTGTTGAGTGTGAGCTTCTGTTTCCCACATGCCTCTATGGGAACACACTATCTCAGTGCCACACCATGCGGTGGACCGAAGCGATCAATCTTCCGATCCCATCAGGCTGAAGTCAGAAATCAGATCTATTAGAGAGCACAAAGCAAGAATCCGACCCGCGGCTAAGGCTGTCAGCGCAGCGCAGAGCTGGATAAGAGAAGCGAGAAACAAAATCCAATAATTGAGCCTAAAATGGCTCTTCATACCGGAAGGCACAGGTAAGGCTGAGACAGGAGAGGAAAAATTAAGGCGCTTGAAATGATTAGTCATCCTCTGGAGGTTCTGGAAGATTATTTTCAAATCCAGTGGAAATGAAAAGCTAGTAAGTATTTAACTAGGCTTGTTTTTGTGACCACCGAGCCTCAGGTTGAAATACATGATGGAGAGGAACTGTTTTCAAATGTCGCTCAATATAACATGAAAATAAACAAGCTTATTCAATTCGACAACTACAACATGGAAATTGCAGAATAAATGGAGCGTTTTCGCAGAAAAATAGCTTAGCTTTGCATTCGGACGTGAGTTTGGAGCAGCTTTCGCTTGTTACACATCATAATGTCTCGCATGTATTTAATAAAACACTGCGTGTGTCATGCGGTTACGGTAAAATAATGAGCGATGAGGTGGCGTAAAGAAGTGGAGCTTCTGTTACCACCAAAGGTGCCACAGCAATTTCCCAACACTTACAAGATTTTATTTATTAAAGCATGATGCGTCATACTTTTTTTTTTTATCCGTTTGTAGTTACATTTAGTGTTGTGGAACATCTGTGAAGCGATTTAGTTCCTGTTCTCACGTATGTTATAGCAGCGATAAACAGTCGTTCTCTCTTCTCTCCTCAAGTTAATAAGATTTTAAAAAAAAAGAAAAACAAAAAACGCAGCTTGTCACGTTACCGAGAAACCACAAAGAAGCGTAAACTCCTCTGTCTTGAAGATGTCAGAAAACTTAAAATTACAGCTTTACCTCTGACTGTTACAAAGTGCTGACGCTGGAGACTCCTTCCATAAATGTTAAAATTTTTAATTAAAGAATATTTCACAATATCAACAATCATTCTTGGTTTTTAATCTGTTTATAAAGCGGATCGTCCGCTGTACACGTCCCTGTGAATGAGCCGTTACTATAGAAACGATAACCTATTAGAAGGAGTGCATTAATCAACACCTTCTGACCAATCAGAATGCAGAAGTGCAGTGAGGTGTCCTGGTCCGGCACAAATGTGTAAATCCCCAAATAAAAAAAAAATCCAAAAAGTTGTCATAGTAATACTGCAGTGAATAAATAAGATATTTGAATATAAAATTTTCTTTGTAAACTATAAATTTACAAAATTATAAATAAATAAAAAACCCGGACGGTGCAGTTATGAGGAGTGGAGGAGTCTAAAAGCAGAGGGATAAGTACGGATAGGAAACCGATGTATTCTACGTATATGAGATTTTCTTGCCTGAAGGAAGTAATTTAAAGAGAGAGTGTGCTAAGGCGTAGCTGCAAAATTCAATCAGTATAAACAAATGGATTATTTTATCACCGCCAGTCTGTTATAAGATTAGTCAGGACACTGTTGGGTTTCTGTATGTAGAGTATCATGACTCTGTGTTTAGCTGCTGGTGAGCAGGGAGATATGGAAGAAGGGAAGAGTGTGAGCCCCCTGCTGGGCAAACAATTCACATCTCTCCACAATAACACTGATACAGAGATAAAACGAACAGCACAAATAAAGATTTTTTGATAGTAAAACACAGTATACAATTGCCACAATAAAATTATAAAATTTAAACCTAGGTTAAAAAAAAAAAAAAAAAAAAAAAAAAGAAATACTTATGAAAAACTGCAAACTCTTAAAGCCCTGAGTGTCTACTTTCATATGAGCCTGTAAGCAGTACTGTGGAGTCTGATATCACAAATAAATTCAATGCTCTACACGGGCACAACCAAAACAGGCGCAAATTCAATTTTTTTGGTAAAAAGAGTTAAGAACTCATGCTCATGCTGTTGTGTTCACGCGTCTGGATCGATGTAATTCACTTCATCTGGTTTACCAAAAAATTCTGTTACTAGTTTACACAGGATTTATTGTCTGTAAAGCACTTTTTAAATGTTGTTTAACAAGTGAAAAAAATGTTTTACATTTAAAATTTTTTTTACACCGTCTCTTGTTCTTTCTTTGAAAGTTGTTTCAACTTTATTTAACTAAAATGTTATTTTGATTCCTTTGATGATATCTGGCCTGGTTTCCTCAGTACCGTCTTGCTTAATGAACATATTATTTCAAACACTCCAAACACATTTGCTGTAACTTACAGTATTTCAGAATGTAATAAAGTTTAGTCAATTCATCAGAGGAATAAATAACAGGGCCTTAACTTGCAAAACAACTCGAAGATGCATCATTTTATTAATCCAAGAGAGAAATTCAAAAGTTAATTCAAAAAAATTCTAAATAATAATAATAATAATAATAATAAAAAAACATCATAATGATGTCTTCATATAGAAATGATGCACATCCTCCTTATCATGGTCATTCTGCCAAACTGACAACACAATTTGGGTTTCGATTTTAGTCTCAGTTTTATTTATATAGCGCTTTTAACAATGCGCATTGGCACCTTTGCAGAAATCCGGATATAAATATAGATTTAGATTTGTCCCTAAAGAGGAAGTCAGGAGTGAAAAACCCGACGATATGAGGAGGAAACCCCGAGAGGAAGCAGACTCAAAAGGGAACCCATCCTCACCTGGGTCACGCCGGATAGCGTGATTATACATATCATCTCTTCTACAATTATATACTATTCAATGTCAAGCAGGGCTAAGTGTATGCGCTGGAAGGAGTTTTAGCTTTAAGTCTGTAAGATCCAGGTGAAGTTATCTACTGTATAATTAATTAGGAATCATTTCTGATGAAGACACGCTGTTCTTTTGAAGGTTAGTAGTTTAGCTCTTTAAAGAGGTTCTACCTGGAACCTTTTCTGAAAGGAAAACCACTTTGAACCTTGATATAAATGAAAGACACTTCCCTCATTTTTCCCCTTTGAATCCAGACACGACAAGATGCCGTATTGGACACTCGAGACTCACATGTGTTCCTACTGAACGAGGAAGAACCACGAACATGTGACTTCTGTAAAACTCGAATGATTGTTAAGCATATATTACTGGACTGTCCTACTCTTAACAATGCTAGACAACGATTCTTCTCAGAAAAAACGTACCTAGACGTCTTCCAAAATGTCTCACCAGGAAAAATCCTGGAGTTCTTATCAGATATTAAAGTGAAAGACCTTATATAGCTGCTGTTGCTGACACTGTTGGAATGTTATAAAATTTCATCTTCGTAATACTGTAAGAATTTACAAAATGTCCTGTTTAACCTACCTCGATCTTGCCATGGAAATAGCCATTGATGCTGACATGGCATTAAAAGAACAATGAATAAATAAGAAAACCACTTTTGTAGGGTTCTACGGTATACAGAACTTCAGATTTCTGTAGTGAATCACCAAGTCTGGTGGTTTATGAGGTGTGACTGGAGTATTTAAGTCCATTGTCTAAAATTACACCAAGATTCTTAGGCTGTTTGTGATTGACAGGTCCAGCAGCGAGGGGAATTTCTCACTGGTATGTCAATCAAATCAATTTTGTCAAGCTTAAGCTCCTGGTGATTGGTCTTCATCCAGAGATGTCTGAAAGGGGGTCTGATGTCTTCTGAGAGTCTTGTGAGGTGGATGAAGGAAAAATGAAGGGAAGCTGTTTGTCATCAGTGTTCAATTGATAGAATAAGCCATGGGATCTGAACATGGAGCCCAGGGATTTAATATACAGGAAGAACAAGAGTGGACCGAGTACTGACCCCTGAGGGACTCCACTGAACCACTCCAAGCTATATAGATGGATCCCATAGGAATGATGCGAAGTAGGTTGGAGTGTGGCTCCTAAACCCCCAATCATCAAGAGTAGAAATGAGGATCTGGTAATTCAGAGTGTCAGTGATTGAAGACAAAAGTTCTCTCTGGGTTTGTGTAAAGCCTCTACAATGGCCTTGTAATCATAAGGGCCTTGTAACCAGACTGACTGGCAGGCAGGGGGTCATTTAGTTCCAGATATGAAGACAACTATGTGAGAACTGCATGTTCCAGGGTCTGTAGTTAGATGGTGTGGGGTTTTTAAAAGTCCCCATGAAAAGGTTTGAGAGCCATGATCTGATACCGTATGTTGATGCATTTCTTTTTTTAAACAGGACGTCAGTTGTTGAAATTGCTTGTTGAAATGTTTGACATAAGAGCCAACAGTGTTTGAGATATGCCACACCACCGCTGAATCTAAAAAAAACTTGACAAACTTGACAGGACAGTGGTGGCTCAAAGTTTAAAGCCCTGGGTTACTTATCAGAAGGTCAGGGATTCAAGCCCCAGCCTTTGAGCAATGTGCTGTAATGTATATGTGACAAACAAAGGCTTCTTCTTCTTCAGTAGCTAAATATGGAGAACAGCAAAGAGTTTAGTGAGAGCTACTGCTACTAACAAGCTAACAAACTGCTACGGATCCTAACTAAAGCTACTGTACTGTAGAACAGGACCAGTCACCATGTTCAAGGTGAATATTTTATTTCATAGATACAATAATTAGTCTAAATTTCACTTATCTGTAGCCAGGTGCTAAAAAACATTCTCTGGGAATCTGGTCACACTGAGTTGGCAATCCAAGTGATCCCCATGACCCTAAGGCTAATGCATTACAAAGTTCAGGGGAAAAAATGAATGCTTAAGACTCTTCTTAAAGTTAGCTATAGCCAGTGATACTTTGATGCCACTAGCTAGGTAATTAGCGTAACTGTCAGCCTAGTACCATGCTGCTCACCTAGCTACTGATGCTAACAGTCAACAGTAAACGGTAGCTATTTAGGCCCTGAGATCATTTCTGGATCGAAATCAAATCTATTTTTTTCTGACTAATGTTCTACATTTACAGAGAACAGGAAAAGGAAATATTGAGGCAATATGCTTTTAACAATTTTGAATTCCTTTTTTTTTTTTTTTTTTTTTAAAGGAAAGAGACGCTTTCCAGTACGATGACGAGACGCAGAGTGACGAGTGTGTCAGATATACAGTTTAAGATACACTGGCATATCACACTCGAGTGGTCTGTACGGGTCAGTGCACAAGCGGACGTGATAAATGACGGCAGATCAACATTAAAGGTCAAAACGCCGACAGCTCTGACAGTAGCGCAGCTTCAGATCGCAGGTTTACATTAATGCACTCGTTCTGATACGTTACTGGCTCTACAGCAAGTCAGGGACTTGTACAGTGGACGCTCCTGTTTATGAACAGATCTAAAAACCTCACTGATTAGTTTCCTGTAAAGAGACGTAAACGCTTGTACCGATTTGTGAATCAATCTGTTCGTATCCGGCTTGAAAAACGACGCCAAATATGTTAGAGGAAAGACAGATGAAGAAAATAAAGGACAAATAAGCCATTTCAAATCAGTTAACACTAGAATTTTATAGAATTCCTTCTGCAAATGAGTGAGTGAAATTTCCCCACAGCACTGATCCGTTTGCAGATCTTATTAAATTGCCGCAATTTTGCGAGGTGTTGAATTAGCAAGGGCAGCATCAGTGTAATTGTTATTTACCCTCTGTAATGCCAGTGAGTCATGCAGCCATGTAAATGAACGCTAGACATCAGCGTCTCGTTAGCGGATTAGCAGAGCACCGAAGGGACGCAATGATTCCAACGAACGTGTACTTGATTAAGGAGATTTCTTTGGTAGTCTTGGTAATTTCTTTCTTTTTTTTCCCCCCTTCAGTTTTCAGCTTGATTTAAATGAATGCACAAGCTACCTATACCGTTTAAACTGAATTATAATTCCTATACAAGTTTATGTTTGATTTAGTCAAATTTAATATCATGATAATGACTAGCCATTTTTTTTAATCATAGTTTACATCATGATTATCATGATATTGTGTGAAAAAATGATTGAAAAAAGATTCCTCAGTCTGTTCAGTGTGTTTTTTTTTTTTTTTTTTAAAACTGGAATTCTTGTTCAGTGAAAGATTTATGGGATTTCCTCCTCTAAGCTTGCTAAAAAGCATTTCAGAGTTTCATGATTTAACTATTGATACTTTTGTGGCTTTTATGTTCTCACTGAACCAAATATATCGAGTTAAACCCCGGATCTCCCAGAGCTTGCTTGCACACCTCAGTGTTGATATAAACTATACACCACGTCTGTTCTAATGACACAGCTAACCGTCATGAGAACAGTAATAAATCAAACACTGAAATTACCCTCACCTGATACAGGACATGCATCAGCACATACTCCTTTGACGGTGCAGATTTAACTTTAACAATATTACCGAGATGGATAAAGGATTAGTGCGTTTGACTTGGTGGATCTGAATCCGTACTTAATTTGTCTCGGATCACGCTGGAACAGGATCCGGTACTTCTCGGATTTGACACGCCTGAGCTCCGGAGCTTATTTGCATGGATCAGGGATATCTGCAGCTTTTTTTCTTTTAATAAAAATAAATGGAATGGAGTCGAACAGAAACCTGGTGTGTGTGTGTGTGTGTGTGTGGGTGGTCCTGTTCAGGCAGGTAAGAACACAGTGATCACACTCAGGTCGGAAAGCGTCTAAGCGAGGTGGCCTCTGTGTGAGTGAACTCTGGGAATCAAACATCTCACGAAAGAGGTTTCATATGAGTTGCTAAACTGAGCCAAAGGATCGCACTGTAGCACTGCAGAAATGATGTGTGTCCTGGCGTTTTAGACAAACAAAAACACACACACACACACACACACACACACACACAAAATGCTGGATGTGATACAAAAAGTTTTCAGCACCATCTCCATGTTCTTTGTGCTTGGGTGATTTTTGTGATTTCTACACATACTTGAGAAAGTTTTTTTTTTTTTTTAAAACTTTTTCATCATCGCTGTACTTCCGACCAATGAATGAGAGTTCTACAAGCATGTTTTCAGCCTTACACACCCCTCAGACATTTTAAACCTTTTGGTTAGTTAATTATCTGCAGCATGAAACTAAACCAAACGGAATAGCAACTGAACCAAAAGAATCGATTTCACTCTGATTCGGATTCAGAGAACAGACTAATAGTGGTATATTAATGACAATCAATTCATAAATACACAATTCAATCTGATAATTGGAAACTTGTTTAAATTAAGTTTAGCACAAGCAATAAGCAATAATATTGCTAATAATATTTCAATGTAAACTATATGTAGTATGTTCTCTTAAATCTGATCTACCACATCGTCTCTTTTTTAAACATTTTTAAGAGTGGTAATGGTAACACCACTTCATCACAACAGCCTGGCACTGATTATTTTACTATTACAGCACAACACAGAGTGTTTTATTTCTCATACAGGTTTCCTAGCTGCCAGCTAACACTGTTTTCCTGTTTAAACTGTTCAAGAATCTCAATAAAGCCAATGGACTTACCAGTGGAAAGGCAAGATTACCGTACAACGCCCGCCTAAAAATAAAATAAAATTGTAAAAAAAATATTAGACATAAAATAAAACAGGATAATTTCAATTCAGTTTGACATCATGGACAGTCTACAATCGAGTGATTTTTTTTTCCTCGCTAATTTTAATAGACACAAAACAAAACAAAACAAAACACAACACAGGAAAAGAACATCTAATGCTGACCCTGTACAATTTCCACATAAACATTTATTTTTTTTGACCTGAGTATGATCACAATTTAACATTTAAAAAAAAAAAAAAAAAAAAATCAGAGCTATGTAGAATGTAGAAACATCTCTTCCTCTCACGACTGCACTAATTTCTGCTCTCGGCATTTCTATCACTGCGGCTTATCGCTCATGACCACGCTCTGAGTAACGGTGGAAGACGGAAATGAGAGCGCTACTACCTCGGCCTAATTGGATTTCTTATCAGGATATAACGTATACAAAGAAACAATGCGGTATTGTGAAGCTTTTGGATTTATTATTATGATCAGCGTGAATATTTTACTCACATATCTGATTATAAACACTGGCCAAGATGTGATAGCAAAGAAGAAAAAAAAAAAGTTACATATACACGGAAATAATCCACGACTATATTGTGAATGTAATTACTTTTAATACGTTTAAGAAAAGTTTCAGATATTTACACACAAGACGTAAGGTTTCAGCAACCAGTCGAACAAATCAACTCTTTTTTTTTTTTTTTTTTTATCCAAAGAGGAAATTTGGGAAGAATTTAAAATAAATAACCTAATTTTCACTAAAATCTTGATTACTTATTTATTTTAAGGGTCACTTTATTATTAGCCTTTTAAAATTATTATTTTAATAATAATTTTTTTTTTCTCCCAAAATACCAAAATAAAATGAAATCACGTTCTTTCTGAATAAAATAATGAATGTTCAATAAAACTTAACAGGTCATTTCAAATTTATTATTATTATTATTATTATTATAATAATAATAATAATAATAATAATAATAATAATAATAATAATAATTATTATTATTATTATTATTATTATTATTTAAATTTATTACCCATTACATTCATAAAATACTACAAATGATTAAAAAAAAAACTAAAGCATATTTTCAGTGAACAAAAATAGTGAATATTGAATAAAACTTAACAGGTCAAACTTTTTCTTTCACCTTAATTACTTATTCATATTAATAGTTACTTTAAATATATATATTTTTTAAATGATTTGTTAAGTTTTCTCTATTATCTTTCTCCTCTAATGCTCCTAACACACCCCCAAGCTGCATTTTAATGTATAAAAGGTACAACATGCATAGTTTATTTTATTAATTAATTGAAAATATAATTAAAAATGAATTTTTAAGAGACAGTATTAGCGGTTTGGACAATAATATTCTATATTTCCATCCAAAAGACACGGATTGACTCTTTTTTAAATCAATCACATCTTTTACTTCACACATGTTGCCATGGTAACAATGCTTGATCTCAGCTAGCCTAAATAGAGCTGAATGGATTGATTTCCTCCAAAAAAAAAATTAGGCACATTATGTATTTAATTTTGACACATTGTGGTGTAAACATTATGGCCTGAACAGACAACAGGTTCTGAAGAGTTTTTTCTTGTTTCTGCGGACGATGAAATAAAAACAGAGTCATGCTGGAATATTTGCATTTAACAGAAATCCTTAAAATTGTTTCTAGAAATATTAGTAGGTCAGCTGCTGTGTCCAGCGTCTCATTTGGAATAATATCTTATGAGTCTTAAAAACTTTACTGTTAACCGTTAAATTCTGGATTGGTCTGATTGGTCAGAAGGTGTTGATTGGTTTTCTATAACAGCAGCTCTGATCATTAATACGGTGAGTTTTTCTGTAAGAAGAATTTATTCTACGTCACTTCACTTCATCACACCACCGCATCGCTGATTATTTTACTGTAGCAGCACCACACAAAGTGAGTTCAGCTACAAAACGCTCAGCACAAAACTTCACAAACACTCACCCAAAGTCCAGGTTGTTCATAGCGAGTGTGCTGATTGGGAATAGGTGGTTGTCATTAGAACTCCAAGGAGCTAAAAAAAAAAAAAAAATGAGGTAGCCGATCATATGACAAGTCACGTGACTGGGGTTGTAGGTCGTTGTTTGGCTGAGGATTCTGGGAAATGGAGTTTGTGACATTAGCAGTAAACAATAAACAAACAGACTATGAACTTCATTGTTAACAAACCATCAGCCATCAAACCAAGTACAAGTACACCTTTTATTTAATAAACAGGTCTGCAGGTGTTAACTGGCAAAATTCAAAACCAAGGCTGAGGTCAGTTCCAATATTTACACCTTACTTACCAAGTTCTCAACATGTAAGAGCATGCTGCCATGTAATTCTTTGCTAATTTACAGCATACAGTCGTATTTTTAGTCATGGATTGAATTGAACTGTTGTCGGTGGGTTCTTGGTGTACTTGTGTTGGTATGTGTGGGTTCTTGGTGTACTTGTGTTGGTATGTGTGGGTTCTTGGTGT
>CM075004.1:1335798-1362490 GCA_037576675.1 Pangasius sanitwongsei | reverse complement strand
CTTGTGACTTTACTTCACTTGTCACTTTACTCCTCTCCTTCACTTTACGTGTCACTTGTCATATTTCTTTACTCGTCACTTTACTTCACTAGTCACCTTCACTTTATTCGTCACTTTACTTCACGATACTTTACTTCACTCCTCACTTTACTTCACTTGTAACTTTACTTCACTCGCGACTTTACTTAACTTGTAACTTTACTTTGCTTGTGACTTTACTTCACTCATCACTTTACTCGTCACTTTACTTGTCACTTCACTTCACTCCTCACTTTACTTTTCTTGTGACTTTACTTCACTTGTCACTTTACTCCTCTCCTTCACTTTACGTGTCACTTGTCATATTTCTTTACTCGTCACTTTACTTCACTAGTCACCTTCACTTTATTCGTCACTATACTTCATGTTACTTTACTTCGCTCAACACTTTACTCCTCACTTTACTTGCCACTTTTACTTCACGTCTCACTTTTACTCTTGAAACTCGTGACCTCTGGACTCTTCACGCACTCTGGTCATTATAACTTTATAACCAGGACAATAATACTACATTTCTTGTATAATGTTGCATTCTATTTTTTTTTTTATTTTTTACTTTATCTTTATTTACTTTTATTATTGCTTATTTTTATACTGTTTTTTCTTTTCCAAATATAGATTTCTTACACTTTTTCTACACATGCTGCTGTTTGTAGTCATTTTCTGTTTCTGTAACTATTTCGGATGAATAAAGTCTCATCTTATTACGCTGACTGTGACTGAGTGATCTCATTAAAAAAATATTTTAGCTCTTTGTTTCAAACTAATAACATGTCCAGATTATTTTATTATTTTACTTAATGTCTTCTTATTTCAACATAATATCTCAGTATTTCAAGACAGTTTCGAATTATTTTGACATCTTGTCATTTTTGACTTAACAACCGGTTATTTTGGGGAATTATCTCGTTGTTTAATGTTTCACACTCAATAATCTATCAGTTGATTTTTTTTCTTCAGCTAATGTATTGAATAGTAATTTATAAATTGCTATTATTATATATACTATTATATATTTGACATATTTCATACGTTGTTTTACAGACAGTCAGTAAGCTAAGCTAAATGTTAAATGATCCATTCATTTATGGAGTTTATGGTATGTATAGAATTCTGTCAATTTAAGTGTTAAAAGATAAAATAATATATAGAAATAATGAGATATTACCTCAAAAATATCTTGAAAAATCACAAAATATGTTGAAATAAGTTATTACATCACAATCATGAGATATTATGTTGAAATAATGGCATAATATCTTGAAATAAGTTATTAACTTGAAACGACCAGTTATTAAGCCGGAATTACAAGATATTAAGTCAAACTAATAGCATAAAATCTTGAAATAACAAGTTATTATGTAAAAAAAAAAAAAAAAAAAGTACGTCGAAATAATGACATAATTTCTTGATATAACAACAAAATATCTTAAAATAACAAATCAAAGTAATATGAATTTAAAATAACGAGATATTAAGTTGAAACAATAACTGAATAGAGTTATTAAGTCAAAATAACTATAATAATATCTTGAAATTATGACTTATTAAGTCAAAATAGAGAAATATTAATAAGAAATAATGACATTTAATACTGAGTTATGTCAAAAGAGAGATTAATTTCAAAATATTGACATATCACTTTAGCATGGTTTGCAGTTCAGGGCTACTGCAGGTTGTAAAAAACGATATTGCACGTCACAAAGCAATCCTTAATACAGATTTAGTAAGCGGAAAAAGAAAGAGACGGATATAAAATAGTTACTACATCCTCCAGCCATATCTGTGAACAATGATTTCTTTTGGTGAATCATGATTCATGAACCACGAATCACGAATCATGAATCATGATTCATCAGCATGGATTCTTTGGCATTTTGACTGAACTGTAACCGCCTCCTTTAGGATTTGTGTCTTTTTTTTTTTCGGTTAACAAAACGTCCAACAGAACAGCCAGCTATCGCTTTCCCATGTACGCTGTCCCATATTTCCTATTTCACATGAAAAATTAATAACTTGATCTAAACACTATAAATGTGTGAGCTGTCAAGCAACGAAACAGTAAAAAATAGAAATTGCTGAAGTGCTGAAAATAAAATAAATGAAAAAAAAAAAAGTTGAAAGAATTGGTAACATTTTATTTCAAAGGTACCTACATTGGGCCTTTATAACACATCCATAAGCAAGGCTTATGTCAAGACTTATAATGTTTTATGTAGCATGATTCTTAACGGCTTGTTTTTTTTTTTTTTTGGTTAAATATATACTATTTGTTTTTTATTACACCACAGCGCTGTTGAATTCTGGATTCTGATTGGTCAGAAGGTGTTGATTAGTTTTCTATAACAATGTGCTGTTCCTATAGAAACATTATCGTTCACAGGGACATGCTCCAGATTAAAAAAACTTGTGTAATTGTTGAGGAGGTTTTCTGTAAGAAGATTCATCATTTATTTAACGCTTATGGAAGGAGTCTCCAGTGTCAGCAGTTTGTAACAGTCAGAGGTAAAGCTGTAACATTTTTAAAGTTTTTTTTTTTTTTTTTTTTTAACTTTTCTCTGTAAAATGCTTTTTTTTTTCGTCTCATTCACTTCAAGAGAGAGAAAAAGAGAGGCTGGGGAAATTTACAACTGTTTATAGCTGCTATAATGTAAGTGAGAACAGGAACTAATTTGCGTCGTGGACGTTCCACAACATTAAACAGAGAAAATACTTTAATAGATTTTAAAAAATGTTATTGGCAAATTAGTGTAGTATAAGAGGAATAAAACGCTCAGGATGTGCTGTTATTGGAAAATAATGAACTTCAAGCTGACTGTGGTCCTCTGCTTCATGTTGCACTGTCGTTGATTGTTTTCCTATAGCTGCATGACATTTTGTAGAAATCCTTCTTTTAACTTACTCAGTTATACAGTTTTACAAAGACTTTATAATAAAGGAAATACGTTCCCATATATAATATTAATAACAAATAAAAACTATAAATATATATATATATAAATATACAGCATATTTATGCAATGCTTATGGATGTGCTATCAAGGCTCAGTGTTTCTACCTTTGAAATAGTGGGTTTGCGTGTTCACTATTGCACTATTGTTCACTGTTGGACAGATTTAAAACCGATTTCCACTCACAGACTAAAATAAAACTTTTGACATAACTCTAAACATTATACAATATGGTTAAACCTTTGAGAAGAAAAAAAAAAAAGCATCTGTAAAAAACCTGAAATCTCAGGCGTGAAATATTACTGCACAGTACTTTGTCTGCAGGGGGTTGATGATCAAATGCAGTTAGTTTTTCTTTTCCGTCCATTATTTCCCCGGGTTTGATTAATGGTCTGATTCTAAGGCCCAGTTATAAACAGCACTATTAGATTGAGTTTCTACCCACGCAGTACATATGGCTTTAATTCACTTACCGAACCTTTTCCAGCATCGTGGGTGTGTTACGGAAAATCTCAGCCGGAAAGAGCAACACCATCAGTCTGGGGGGCTAGCACCACCAATAATGAACAGCTAATAATTATTAATCATTACGCCAAAAAAAAACCAAAAACAAAAACGCATCAACGACTGCTATGATAACGATAGCCGAAACACTATTATCAAACTAGCATAAATCGCAAAATAATGGATCGACCCCATCACAACGAAAGTTCACGATACGGGCATGAAACGCAAGAGGAGGATCAGTTTGTCTGCACTTCACCACACGTTTCTGATGAATTCAATACATCAACAACAGAGCACGAGACAAACTAACCTCAAGAAGAGAACCTCAAGAAGAAAACCTCATACTAGATATAGAAAATGTCAGAATAGGCATCAAATTATGATGTAGAAAGAAAAACAAAACAAAAAAAAAAAAACAACAACAAACTTTATTCAAGTAAATGCTACCCTTAAATAAAAAAAAATATATATATATATATTGCTATTGAAGAACATTATAAATAAATACGCCTTAATTGTAATCCATGACAATGGTTTTTAAAATTGTGTATAATACAAAAAAATAAATAAAATAATAATAATAAAAAAAAAAAAAATCAGATTGCCTTCATACATGTATTCTCAGCTTAGCATGAATCCTTTGGCTATGACCACCATTTGAAGTAGATGTTATAAAGTCATCTTAATAATACGGATCATCTGACAGTGACCCTAAGGCAACTCAGTAACTTATCAAATAAATTTGGTTATGAACACAGTGGTAATGTAGGGTTAATGTAGGGTTATAGAATTCTGGATAAATGGAAATTACTGATGAGAATTAAATTAATAAAACAGAGAAACACTTTACTTGAGCCCTGTGTCATAAGACTGACATAACCACGTCATAAACTGTGTCAATCCTAAGCTGCAGTCTTGGTGCTCAAGTAAAGTTTTATCACATTAAAAAAAAAAAGTAAATAAAAATCATTTCTTTTTTTGAGAAAACTGAGTGATCCAAACCTTCTGCAGCTAAAACTGCTTCTGTCTTTGGGATTGAGTTGATTTCGCTTGTATTTATATTGAGTTGAGAAAAAAAAATCAATTCTTAGATGCACCTCGATTCTCTATTTAAACGATTCTGCCTCGATGCACAAGATTTTTCTTATCATTTTTAATAATAATAATTGTTGTTATTTATATTTTCAATAAAAAGCCACCGAACACAACATAAAGCAAGTTATAATAATAAAAAATATATAATAATAATAAATTTTTTTTACTAAACTAATTAGCATATGCACTGTATATAAGTTAGATACTAACCAAGCTAGCTAAATCTGCTGGTTTGAAGATGGACAAACTCTTTGCTTTAAAAGTGAAAGTTTTGGAATTGTTGAATATTTCCGAATTAAAAGGAGAACAGGAACTGGATATAGGCATGTTCAAGCTCTGTCATAACAAGATAAAATATTTTGGGAAAACAAATCATATCATACTTTTTTTATTCAGAGTTCAGAGTTCTCAACAGAGGACACTCGAGCAGGCGAAGAAACGTTCACATAATTCAGAAAGCACAAAGCGAATTACCCGGTCAGCTGTAAGCTTTGTGGCAAAAGATATTTTGCTTCATTGTTGAATGAGTTGGACTGGAGGTACAGCATTTTACTTTCTGCTTTTTTTTTTAAAAAAGATGCTGTATTCAGAGTTGGTGACTTAAGTCCAAAATTTACATCAATATTAACACAGGGAAAGTTCCCCGTATTCAGAGTCGGTTTACGCACATGCTCATTTTAAGTGTTTATGCACATGCTCATTTTAAGTGTTGTTCATAATTTTATCCATAAAAATGAATTCATAACTAACATCCTAACACTGCTCCTCATTCAAGCTGATATCACGCAAGAAAAATGCGCCCAAGTTCAAGATCAGAACTGAGACATGCCTCTGTTTTAGACAAACTCTGCCCTAACGTGTGTAACTCACTTAACTTCTGAATAGCGCAGAAGTCTGTAGTTACGTCTGAGGTCTGAATACTGATGTTTGTAATTTCAGTATTCAATCATCATTATGGGCACTTAACTATGAATATGGCCCTTCGTTTATAGAATCGAGATGCATCAAGAATCTTTTTATAATCGCATGGTGAAAGCCTGAATCGAAAATCGGGGCCTAAACATTTCCACCCCTAATGAGTACAACTGCCAACTTTGGCCAGGCCCAAAGATAAACCTGGATTAGGGATGATATGAGCTATTATAACACATGCAATTGATATTGTAACAGATTAAAATTTACAGGTTTAAATAAGTTTTTTAAACGTTTGCTTCGTTTTGTGTTGGAAAAAATCCACTACAAAACTTTCCTAAATATAAATATAATATAGGAAAAGGTTTAATTCCTAAACAATTAGCCTATGATATGATATTCCAATAAAACCTACTTTGTTGTACTAAAATTGCTGTGAAGATTCAAAGTGGAGCTTAATATTATAATAAATAGCATGCAATGACATTAACGTCAATTTTAGAAATGACTTCATCGAAAATAAGTCATAACCAAAAGCTGGAAAAAGCACAGAATGACCCCCTCAGCGGTCAGTCAAAACCGGGAACTTGTCTCTGAAACTGATACTGCTCTCTCTCAGGCAGATAGCTACCCCATCCAGAAGAAGGCACTATGGATGGCTCTGAATGCTTCTCTTCACCAAAGCCTGGTTTTGACTGATCGCTGGTCTCCACTTTTGGGAACCACCTTCGTATTTAGATGTCATGGGTTTGCATGCTGTGTGAGGCCTTCCCACCCCCACCATCAGAGCAGCTTTATCCACTTGTACTGTGACTTTCTCATCAGAAAAAAACATCACGCTTCTGTCATAAGTGAACTTTTTTCCTTGGTACCTGAAGAACAAAGGCAAAGACTTCTGGCAGGGAAATGCTACCAGACAAAAAGCCTGTGGACTTCCGACTGTGTAGAAAGAGCCGGACTCCTTAGCTTAAGGGCTTGGAAAGTATCTGCTTGTAGCTTTGTTATGGCAAAGTGTTATTTTTTTTAATGTTTCCCAACCTACTGGAGAGGTCTCTGACTGAACACAGTTCCCATTCTTTTTGACTGTACCTTAGAAAGTCTTGGTGCAATCGTTGTCCTGCCCAAGTCAAGTCCTCTGCATCTTTGAAAAGGAAACGGGTGGATTGCTAAAGATAGAGGTAGCCTACCCAGTAGACGACATTAAACAACAAGAAAGAGGTGGGAAAGAAGACACGTGAGTATGCGTCCAGTTCCAAGATGTCTATGTGGACCCTGCCCTTTCTCCAGGCCCCTCCTTTGCATTCCTCGTAGCAGCAGAAGAAGCTCTGGCAGTCTTTTCCATCCAGGCACTCATATAGACAGGCGTCATCAAATTCCTGCCAGTACATGGAGTTGTTCAGAGCGATGACTGTAGGAGGAGGTCCCACATCCAGCACTGAGTAGTTCTGTAAGAACACAGAATTCTTGCTTATTAATTAGCATGATCACGTATGATTGGTGCTAACACGGACATAACTTGGCCTAATAGACACAGGAAGTAATTTTCTGTTAATAAGACACAATCTCATTTTTGTCCCTGCAGGGTCTGTGGCGCCTTGTAATAAGTAATGAGTTTACACTTTTGAACTTTGAACTTAAGGTATTTTTTCCTGCTGGCATGTGTTCAGTTTGTGACATCATTAATTCTTTCATCATTAACTACTTTATCCTGGTCAGTGTCACATTGGATCTGGAGCCTATCCCAGGAACACTGGATGTGAGGCCAGAATACTGGATGGGACACCAATCCATTGCAGCACACTGTGCACACACACACACATCCACTCTTAGGGTTGGCAATTTAGCATAGCCAATTCACCTACTGCCATGTTTTGGGAGAAAACCCTCACGGTCGCTGGGAGAACAACATGGGAAACTCCATACAGACAGTAACCCAAGTTCAGGATTGACCCTGCAGACCCCAGAGGTGTGAGATGGCAACACTCACTTAATTCATGGCATCAGCATATAAGCAAATACACTTAACCTCCACCTACATGTAGGCAAACTCGTTGGCCATTTTATAAGCTACACATACCAGTGAGTTTGATATGGTGTTGTGTGCTGTGCTAGTACAAGTGGATCAGACACAACAGTGTTTTGGGGTTTTAGATTATCACTAGATTGATAAACAGTCCAGCAACCATCAATCCTCATATACTACCTTCTTAGTGGTGGCCTTGTGGTGGTCTCTTTTGCTGATTGAAGAGGTAGAAGGGGGGAAATACATTGTGCAGAGAGATGGACCTGATAAAAGGGTCAAGGAGGGTAGCTATAGGGTATAGATCAGATAAAGTGGCTGCTCAGGGAATATGGTACTTAGAGAAGAAGAACAATGAATACCAAGAGCAAACATATGTAGCGTATTGCTTTCTCTTTTACAGAGAAGATTACTTAACTCACATCACCAGTTTGGTATATCTTAGCAATTTTCGTTCCCAGAAGAGCTCTGAGGCTCTGCTCCTACTATTTGAGCAAACTGAAATAAATCTGAGGTCAGCCTTATAGGCCTTGTACTCACAGTTTGGTAACACTTTTTTGGGAAGCCTCCATAGCACATTGCATAAATGTTTTATAAAGCAATGGCCAAGGATTCATAAAAGGCTAAAGTTGAAACTTACAAGGACACATTAGATGAAGGAAAAGCCCTTGATTATCATTATGAGTGAACAGTTCAAGATTGTTTTTGTATTTTTTTTATCCTTATTATTACTCATTTATCTTTTTTGTGCTAGCACATTCATAATGTTTTGAGACATATATGAAACATCTAATCCATTCCTCATTTGTGGTTCTTATTTGCTCTTCCAATTCATCCTGGAAGATTTCTATGGGAGTGAGCCTGGTGTTGGAGGCTAGTCAAAGTTTCCCAATGTTTCATCAGCGTCAAACAAGTCACACACAGATTTGGCCATATGCATCCCATAGTCATCATACTGGAATGCAGGAATGCAATACATCTCTCACCAAAGCAACCCAGTAGGCTCTCCTGGGTTTATCAGGTAAATCTGGCCATCACACATACAAAGAATCCACCTCACCACCAGAAATCGATTACTGACCTTTGTCTCAAGGTGCTCTGCACAAGTATGCTTGTCAGCAACCTTGTGTTTGAACAAGGTGTTTGGTATTGACAATCTGTGTCTTGCACAGAAGTCTAATGACATTTACTGCCTACTTGGGTTCAGATTCATGGATCTCCTATGGCAAAGGTTGCCAATCCTGGTCCTGGAGAACCCCATGTCCTGCACATTTTCGAGTTTACCCTACTCTAACACACCCACTTTAACTCAAGAAGAGCTAGTAATTAGCTAACAATAGTTAGTTGAATAAAGTGTGTTAGAGCAGGGAAAACCCTAAAACTTGCAGGACCAGGCCTGGCAACCTGTGATCTATAGAAACTTTGAAGTAGGTAATAGGCCACTTCCTGGTCAGGAAGTTTGTTTCCATAAGCTTGTGCTATGTGCGGATATAATCTAGCTTCCATTTCCGAGGACCATTCTGTCCAGAAGTCTATCACTTGCTTGCCCCCTGATTGGCATTGCACTTGTCTACTACCCCTTTTTGTAGCTGGGTAGATAACAAGATGTCACAGTGTCGGGCTAAGCCCAATCACTTGATGTGGGTGGCCTGGTCCCCAGGGACTCGCCTGTGGGCACCGCTCCCAGACGTGGCTCCAGGCAAACCTAATCCAGGCAGTTTTTGGGCTACCTTTATTGTTCCATTCATGGGGGTCTATATGGATCATTCTTTGTCTGAGTTCTTGGTAACAGAGCACATAAACCTTTTATAATTCCTCCAGCACATTTTCATAAAATATTGAGGTAGTGTTTATGAGTGTGTTATGAAAGCCCAAGTCAAATAAAGTGTTACCAACAGTTCTCCCAGCATCTGTAATATTCAGGTTTGTTGAAATGGTACTTGGCCTTGTGTTCAGGGTTCTTTTAATGCAAATTGCAATCAACGATTATTATATAACTCACCTCTTTGTAGATGTAAATGAATATAAGTCTGAGGCATTAATTTCAAGTGGGAATAATTACATATTTACTGCTGCTCTCTCCAGCTGTCCAATCATAATATATTCGCATAAGAGCAGGAAGGTACTGTATATATTAAAGGTGTAGTTTTTAAACATCGTGCAAATGATCTCCATGTCAAGTTGCACAGCACTCCAGTTTCCTTAAAATCCACCAAAACACAAGGCATATGACAACCTCAGTATTATAAGGTTCTATCTGGCTTTTCGGTCATAGAAAATTTATTCTCATGCAGTGCTATTTTTTAATTTTTAAAGGTTTTTGCTGTAATACTTGAAAAAAAAAAACTCTCTTCAAACTCACAGATTAACTTGGTTTTACAAGGTTCTATCTGCCAGCCAATCATCATCCAGGATGAACGCAACATAGGTGGCCCTGGCCAATCAACATCCATGTTCTATTTACACTCTGACAGAGAAAAACAGACCTGAAGCCTCAGTGTGATGAAACCTCAGATGTAAAATATTCTCCATTTGAGTAATAAAAAGTCTACAGTATAGGTCTATTGTAACAGACGGTTTTACAGGATATAAACGATCTGAACTATTAGAAATTCTTTAGCATAGAAGAAAACTAATACTGTGGCTAACATCAGATAAAATTAGCATTAAATATTACTGGCATTAGCTAGCTACATGCTTAATATGCTTAATAAACCATATTTTCCAGTGTAACCAGGGACTAATGGTCAGCTATCAAAAAAAAAAATACTAAAACGCATTTATGACCATGATGTGGTCTTTATATGCCCAACATGTCTTTCTCTGCTGAGTTTATTATCATGTATTACCATTATTTAATGAGAACAAGAGATAGAACCTTTTAAAAACCCAACAGTAATTGAGTTCACAGAATAATAAGGCTCTATCTGTCTTTGGCAACTGTTCAAAAATTCACTTTCTAAATGCTTCAGAATTTCCATTATGTAAATTTGAAGCAACCTTTAATTTCAGGATTTTAGTATTTTTCTAGCTGGAATGTCAAAAGTTTGATGATCTTTAAATGGCTCTTCACCCAGATAGAACCTTATAATGCTAAGGCCACAATAAGTTGAGTGGGTTCAGTTAGAGTGGGTTCAGTCAGAATCAATGTTTCCATTGCAATTACAATTCATTTTGCTAACAGCAGATGGCTGAATGTTACAAACTGCTCCTGTAAAGCTGCTCCTAGAGTGAAATCATTGCTAGTCATGTAGAGATGGTGTAGCCCTTACCGGTCTTTTCGTCTTGTTACAGGTCGGCCTTCGAACACTGTACGAGTAATAGTTGAGAGTTGCATACTCCATGAGAGCCGCAAAGACAAAGAGGAAACAGACGGTCACGAAGAGGTCCATGGCGGTGACGTATGAGACTCTGGGTAACGACGTCCTGGCCACTGTGCTCAGCGTGGTCATGGTTAACACTGTGGTTATTCCTGTGTGGAAAACACATTCGGACTGAGATGAAAATCTGTAGTGTGATACAAACAAACTCCAGGCATGATGCTATTTACATATAGACACCCTGGTGTTTTCAGAAAAAAAGTTTTCCTGTGCATTGACTTACTGCTTTAAATGTGACTATTGTTTTTTTTTTTTTTTTTTTTTGCTAGCAAAGATAAATACCTAAGGAATAAAACGTGATAGGGATGGACAGGATAGGAACGTGAAACGGACAGGGTGACGCTGATTATTTTTCTATAACAGCAAGTCTCAAAGAGTTTTATTCCTCTTGTACCACAGCAATTTTCCAATCACTGCAAAATTTAAATTTATTAAAGAGAGACAAATCATACTTTTTATCCATTTATTGTTACCTTTAATGTTGCGGAACATCGGTGAAACAAGCTAGTTCCTGTTCTCACTTACGTTATAGCAGCTGTAAACAGTGGTTCCCTCTCCAGCCTCTCTTTTTTCTCTCTCTTGGAGTTAAAACAACAAAAAGTGTAAACTCCTCTGTCCTGACGATGTCAGAAAACCTAAAGTTACAGCTGTACTTCTGACTGTTACAAAGTGCTAACACTGGAGACTCCTTCCACAAATGTTAAATGAATGTCTCCTTATAGAAAACTTCACTATATCGTCGACTACAGACGAGTCCCTCTGCATTAGCTGTTGCTATAGAAGTGTAACGTATTAGAACACTAATATAAACCCGTGATTTGCAACTGCACTATCGTCAGAGCTGCTGTTATCAAAAATTAGTCAACACCTTCTGAACAATCAGATGTTGCCATATGATATTTTGTCCATTATAACTTTGTCTCTTGCTTCGACACCTTTCTTGTCGCTTCAAACTGCAAATCCCACCCACACACTCATTCTAACTCTTACACATTCACACTCTGAGCTTCATTCGCCATCGAGTATTACTGAGATACCACCGAACCCCACTGACTGCCCCAGTGTTTTCCAGAGGTTTCTATGGAAACAAGCAAGCCACATCTATTTCAGTCTGCCGTTTCGTCCTCTCATTCTCTGTACTGTGCCACCGCTGGTCACCGTGATTAGCTTAACCTGCCTCTTCTTAATGCACTGGCACTTTGTCAGAGAGTCGACTGCATTTCTAAGCTAGAAAAAAGCTCATTGGAACGCATTTCTGCAATACAGTGTGATTCACAGAGGCACTTAGCTCTAACGCGAGCCCATCAGACACACAACTGGGGTTTGTGGAGGTGGAGAAAGAAAAGAGTGATCATGATTCTAGTGACTTGCTGGTTAAAATCACTTTGATTGCTTTTTACAGCATGCCACAGCTTGATGTTTGGCCCGTATGACTGTCTGTTCTTCACTGACGAGTGGTGCAATGGAAAAGCATTCAAAAATACTCAAATCCTGAGTTCAAATCCTGACAATTTCTCCATATGCCTTATGAATGCATTATAACATGCTATGAATGCATTCGAATGTATTCATAATTCATATTGCCTTCATAAGAAAAAGTGTTACCAAGCCTGCTTGTCAGTACATTTGAGTTAAATGACATATGGTTGTTCTATAACACTTTACATTAGAACCTCATGGTAACTACATAACACTGACATAATGAATGTTATAACACCAGTTATAACACCTGACAGTGAAACTGTAATAAGAGTTCTGTTAAGTGATCTCATCATGATCATCATCATCATCATCATCATCATGTTTGGGCTGCCAGATACTCTATCTGGTAACGTTTTAATAAAGGTTAGTGCTTATTACGCTATATTACAACTACATAAGCATTTATTTCAGTAAGTTCAGCTGGTATAAAACCTGCTTGACATTACGTTTGAATCAAATGACATTTGGTTTTGTTATAACACTTTCCAAGCCAACTTATTTATGTTAGAACATCACCATAAATGATGACATGAAAACTTGCTTTATAACACTTTGACATAGTAAATGTTATGACACTAATGTGCATGAAGTTTATTTGTGTCAAATTAAGCTTGGCTGTGTTATAACACTTTCCAGGATAACTTATATATTAATCTTTTTTCCAATATTTTACTAAGGGTAGTGCTTATTAGGTTATTAGGCTAAATAACACCTACATAAACATTTATAAAAGCTTATTCCATTAAACCTCAGTTCATAGTGAAACTGCTTGAGGTTATGTTTATGTCAAATGACACATTTTTAATTTTTTGTTCATGTATCTAATGCTTATTAGGTTATTAGGCTCCATAACACCTACATAAACATTTAAAAAGTCTTATTCAAATAAGCATCGGTTTATATGAAACCTGCTTGACATTACATTTGAGTCAAACAGCATACGGCTGTGTTATAACACTTTCTTAGATGACATATTTTGCCCATTTTTCCCCTAACATTTTACAAAAAATTTATGCATATTAGGTTATTAGGCTACATTATACCTACATAAACATTTATAAAGGCTTAGTCCATTATGGCTCAGTTCATATAAAAACTGCTTGATGTTATGTTTCGATTCAAATGACACCTGGTTGTGTTATAACACTGTTTTGGGTATATGTTTATAATGTTTATTAGGTTATTAAGCTACATAACACCTAGACATTTACTAAGGTTTCTCCAACAAGGGACAAGCTGACACCAAACCTGCTTGATGCTACATTTGAGTCTCATGACACTTGATTGTGTTATATCCCTTTTCCAGGCCGACTAATATATATATTATTCTAATAATTTACTAAAGAGTAGTGTTTACTAGGTTATTAGGCAACATAACACCTACATAAACATTTACAAAGCCTTATTCTGATCATCTTTAGCTGGCACAAAAAAAAAAAGATGTTTTGATCAAGTCAGATGACATACAGTACAGTTGTTTTATAACACTGAGTAATTTACATTAGAATGCTAATAACTGAGTTATGTCAGTTATATATCAGCTGTATGTCAGCTGACGTATTTCTTGATAACATCGTCAATCGACTCAAGCCTACGCTGCCATAAAACATCATTGTATATAGCCTAAAAACTCCACACGTGAAAGACTGAAAGCCGTGGTATTCTGCTTGGCGTGACCTTTCCTTGGCTGTGTCTACGAGTCTCATCGTTCTCCTGTCGTTTCTTTCTGGACTCCATTCATCAACCCGGATGTGTGTAAAACAAATCTGTTTTTTTTTTTTTTTTGGCCTGTTCATTTTCCCCCCACCGAAAGCATAATGACTTCTTTTGTCAGACAGATTAATTGCATCCATCCTTCTTTTCTTCCTCGACTATCTTTCCTGCTTTTTTTCCCCCCCTTCCCAACACAGGAGACAGACACTGGGACTCGTCTCCTTCGCTTCCATTTCTGTTTCTCGGGATGCGATGGGCTTTGTCCGCTACCCAACCTGTTGTTATCTTGAAAACACACAGCGGGGCTTTTCTGTCACATCCATTTTACTGAAGAGGCGACTCGGGAAAAAAAAAAAGGGCGCGGAAGGTCATTGGCTAATTTAAAACTGATGGATTTACTGGCACTTTAAGACTTTCAGAGATTAAATCCAGCAGATAAATCACCTCTGTAACACTTTCTGTTACGCCATATGTATGTAATCTATGAATACATTCATAACATGTTATAATGCTTTCATAAAGCATTATAAACATTATCAGAATGATTTATAAAATGGCATTACAGCAATGTAACATTTATAGCAATGTTTATAATGAATTTAAAAATTCAGACCTGCCCTGATACACTCATAACATGTTATAATGCATGGATAAAGCATTATAAACATGGCATTATAAACATTATAAACATTATTATGAACATAAGCAGTGTTAGAATGATGTATAAAAAGGCATTAGAGTTCTTAACAAAGTTTATAATGAATTTAAAAACTGAGACCTGTCCTAATTAACACTGTGTATGAAGACCATATGTATAATAACATGTTATAACGCATTCATAAAGCATTATTCACATTGTTTGAATGATTGATTAAAAAAAAATTAAGGTTTAGAGCAATGTTTACAATGATTTTAAAAACTGAGATCTGCCATATGTGTAATGTCCTACAGATACATACATAACATGTAATAATGCATTCATAAGGCATTATACACGTTATTAGCATGATTTATAAAAATACTTTGCAGTTTACAGGAATGTTTATAGTTAATTTAAAAATAAAGTTTTAACATTTTCAAATGTTACTATACTAATAACACTGTCTATGAAGACCATATGCATAACGAAATGTATGACTACATTCATAACATGTTATAATGCATTAAACACATTGTTATAATTATTTATCAATATACTTTACAGCTGTTTTCATTCTGCATTATTAATTGCTATCATGATGCGTTACAAGTACGCGTTTATAACACGTTATATCACCAATACCAGAGAAACGAGCCACACTTTGCGTAGTGCATTAGGAGACCTTGATTAGTATATAATGTGGTTGTGAGTTTAACAGGTGTGTGTGTGTGTGTGTGTGTGTGTGTGTGAGGAGTGTACCTAAAGCAGTTCTGGCTGGCGTTGCGTCTTTTTTAATCCAGAAGGAGACCCAGGAGAGGACGACGGTCAGGATGCAGGGGATGTACGTCTGGATGGTGAAGTAACCCATCCTTCTGCTCAGGTCGAAATAAACCGTCATCACCACGTAGTCACCTGGGGGCGGAGTCACAAACAAGTGTTTACAGTGAACTCAAGCGCAAAAAGTACTTCAGAAATTACGCCGTTGGAATTAAGCTCCATTTTTGAAGCGGATTTGTATTTTACATGGGTATAAATAAGGACTAAAACACTATACTGTGTCGTGCTGTTATAGGAAAATAATCAACGACAGGGTGGCGTGATGAAGCGGAATTACTGTTACCAACTAAGAGTTGATCATTTTCCTGTTACAGCATGTCCCCAAGTGTTTTATTCCTCAACCATTATCATTTTTCATTGACTAAAGAACAACAATTTTTTTTTCATTGAACTGTGGTATAAGTAAAATGAAATTTTTCTAAAAATTAATTAATTGAAATGAATTATATTTCCATGAAAATATATTTTATTTTTATTTAGCCTTTCAAACTTTGTACTTGTTACTAGTATCAAAATCATTACTATAATATTTCATTGTTTTATCATTTTATATTTATTTTTGCCTGGCTGTCAATTCAATCGCTCACATTTCCGCACATTTTAATTTTATTAACTAGATTATAATTATCCTATCAAACCCTTAGCAATTTGTATAGATAGCAATTTATATATATATGTATATATAAGGTAGAACCATTAACCCCGCCCCCTCCCCTAACCCCACCCCCTAACCGTAACCTTTGTATCTTTTAAAAGGAATAAAGGCTGCTTTTAACCAACGAATCAGATCACAGCTCATTGGGGGAAAAACAATATGAAGGACAGAGTGATGCCAGAAAATCGAATTTGTTAGCGAGTGAATAAAGTAGTTGTCGTTGGGTTAAATACTGAGAAATCAATAAAATAAAAAAATAAAATTAGCGGGAACAATCAGAAGGCAAAAGTGGTAACAGCGTTGCTATGGTTACAGTGCGATTTTTACACCTTGTCAGCCAATTGTTTTTTTTTCATATGAGGAAAAAAGTGCTCAGGCCAGCGATATTTCTGTAAAAAATAAAGAGACTTAGGGTGTTTTCACACGCGGTCCGAATACTCAAGTCCACACCCAGGACTGATTCTGGCCTCGTTTGTGGGCGGGGCTAATAATGATCCCTTCTGCAATTCCATCAACCTTCTGTCACAAGCACGTGTTGCATAGCAACAAATCAAACTTTTCCATACATTTACAGCATTTAGCAGACGCCCTTATCCAGAGCTTTTTATCCATCTGAGCAGGTGAGGGTTAAGGGCCTTGCTCAAGGGCCCAGCAGTGGCAGTGCTGGGATTTGAACTCACAACCTTCAAATCAATAGTTTAACCACTAAACTACCACTGCATTTTAACCTTTCCTTTTAATAAAGCTATCTGAATAAGATCTATATGTAATAACCGACTTTAAAATGTGGGTAGTTTTCAGGCGGAAACGTCTTTAGACTACTTTCAGAGACTTTCCGTGTTTTAAAAATTCCTCCGTATTTCACGCATGAAGGGAACAATGCCTAATATGTTTTTTTTTAAAAAAAGAGGTAAATTGATCTTTTACATATGGATCTTAATCACGTAGCGTAGTCTAGAGGTCAGCTTGGTTAAAATATGTTTCGTTCGAGTGATCCGTTGTGACGGAACGTTGATATCCAGCGTACAGAAGGTGTGGATAAGTTGCGTGCGGACGTTTGAACGTTTTCTCGGTGAGTTTTTTCAGTTTGCAGAACGGTCGGCACTCAGATACTGCGTTTTCTTTTTATTATTTTCCCGCGGTGCCAAACAATCCAGCGGTGAAGAACAGCTGTTTAGAAGCATGGCAAACATGGAGCCGTCCTCGTAGCACACTCACACCGCAAAGCAGAGCCATTTACAGCGCTCCAGTCCTGTGAAAGTCTGGTTTTCTAAATCAGCAACGCTTTCCGTGTCCTCCACTGACCAGAACAATTCTTTCTCTGCTACTAGGAAACGTGAAATACGAAGTAACAGGACGAGCTCTGCTGAGAACGGTTCATACTTCATTAATCGCAACAGGCTCTCAGGGAAATCTTAGTCTTTTTTTTTTCTTTTACAAATCTGAAAATTCTAAATTTGGGCAAAATAATTTTTTTTTTTACTTCTGAAAAAGTATAATTTTTACTTTTAATTTATCGACTAATCTCAGACATATAAACATTTCCCTTGATTTATTTTGACCATTTCCCTAACGCTGCGATTTTGCTCAACACATTTTAAACAGAAGGCAGAACATTCTTTAACCTAAATTATTATTATTATTTATTTTTTTTTTTTGTATTTTTTTGTATTTATTTAGTTAATGCTTCTTAGCTTCCAGCTGTGAGAACAGCCTCTGAAAGGGAAACCTTTACACCTTTAAGTTTTACCCCAGTGGGCAAACCGAACAACCTTTAAGGGTTCTAGACAGAACATTTTCGTGAATAAATGCGTGTGGCATAACACACAGTGAGAAACTGATGATTACTCCACGGAAAACCACCTGAGCTGGATTTACAGAGAAAGGTCAGCTCTCGCAGTTTCCGGGATCTTCACGCTGTCAGACCTCAAGCTGTCTGATTATAAAATTAAAAAGAACAGAAATGTCACTGGGCATCATTACCTGGCGAGGTGACATCCTGCTGAACTGTTAGACATTCTAACATTTAAAACAGAGAGTGACTACAATTACAAAAACACTTCGCTTCAAAAGGGCGTCAGCAAATACACAAAAAACAAATCAGGAATGATCTGATTATTAAGATAACGTTGGCTTATTACACTTAAAGCCAGCTACCACATGCTAATAGAAATAGAAATATAACATGTTGAAATTATTCATCAATTATTCATCAATTCACCAGTCAACGCAAGCAGTTTTATTTTTAGAATGATCTTATTAAAAATATTATGCAAAACATTGTGTTTTTGCAGATTTTTGTATAAAAATGCCCGTTTTTCAATAAATGGAGTTTCATTTAATTTTTTTTTAAATAGTTAAAATGATTCATTTGTTTGTTTTTCATTTTTAATTATTTTTAAATGATTTTATATTCAATATTTTTACTTGCTTGTTTTTGCATAAGAACACACTCAACTGTCAGACTTCTCAAATCGTTGTGGTAAAGTTGATCAAATTAAAGTTGATCAAATTTATTCAACTTTTCTGAAAAATGTAATGAATCATAACATCATCTAAAAAAATATATTACAGAACATTGTTACAGGAAATAAGAAGAGATTTTAAAATATATCTATCAACGAATTATTCGTATTGATCACAGAAGCTATTTTAAATTGATTAAAATAACATTTCTTAAAATTACAGTTTAATAAGTGTAGATTAGATGGATGGAATAAAAGTATAAAAATATTTCTATCAATAATTGAACATTTATTTATTTAAAGTTATTCAAATAAAGTGTATTATAATTCAAATGCATGGTATCGTATAGACACTAATGGAATATTAGTATCATTTCAATAATTGGCCATTTATTTTTACCCATAAAATTTAGCAAAATAAGTAATTAACATTAAAATGATGGAAAATATCCTAAAATATATTTAAATAACACAGATGGAAGCATTTTTTTGTCCACGAGTCAGGAGTTACAAGGAGGCTTAAATGATTAATAAAAAATTGAAATGAAGTTATCACAGTTATGTTCCTTATGTTCCCTCCTTACTGGGAGAAAAAAGAAACAAGAAAAAAGGCTTGAAGGAATCGGAGTGTGAGAAGTAGTGATGTCAGCCTCGACTGATCATTCAAACCATCGCAGTACCTGCAAGCGGTCACTTTTCTTTTTCTGACTTTCACCAGAGTTAAAGAAAATCTACTATTCAAAAGCATAATGTTCTTTCAAGTGTTCTTCTTTTCATGCGAAAATTGCTTTTAGACAAAAAAGAAGTGAAACGTTTTCTTTTTTTTTTTTTTTTAGATTTTTTTTCCGATTTAATTGCATCCTAATCTGCTTTTTTTTTTTTTTTCCCATTTTATTTTTCTGTCATAGGGGGAGAGATTTATAATGCAGGAACAGTGAAGGAAACATCTTCGCTTTTTGCTTTTTCTATGACATTCTTTAGCTGACGTGTGGTGAATAGCGAGCTCCCTCTGTTCCCCGTCCAATACGCTGCTAAAATGAATCCGCCGTCCTCACTGAAAGCCTGTTATTCACCGTGTCTCTGTCAGTTACCGAACGCTGGCACAACCTGGCACAACCTCTGACACTTCACTCAACACTTTAGAAATCCAGAGTTTTTGCTAATGTTTAACATACTGCTAATTAAACAGGTGTTAAAAAGGAATTGTTCAAAATTTCTCATTTATATATTTCACATCCGTGCACTGGATTATTCCAGAGCGACTGTGAATAAAGCAGGTTTCCATCCTTATAACATTTTAGTCAAAATAAAAATGAGTAGTAGCAGGAGCACAAAAGATCATTATAATTAGAATCTGTCTTAAACTAATGCCATTAAAAACCTTTTTAACGATTAAGTCGAATATCACCTCATTTCTGGTCTTCTAATGGAGCTCTCATTTCGAACACAGATGTAATAAGAATATAAGCTAATGAGGTTTTAGATTGTGTTCATATTACATTTAATAATAAATCGGTCTCACTCAGAGGTGGAAAGTTATAAAGCACAATGTCTTCCTTTACTGTATTCAAGTTTTTAATCTGCTCTTTACTTGACTTTCTATCACCTAATATTTCAACCTTTACTTCCTACATTGCGAAAGAAAAAGATCCACTTTCTACTCAGGGCATTTTCAAACATCACGACATGTAACAGAGTTCTAAAGTTACCAAGAGGCCAAGATGCTACCACCACCATGCTTCACATGGTGTGGATGCACCAACTGGTTGCACAGGAACTAACGTAGGGGTTTCATAGCAATGGGGGTAAATACTTACGCCATTGCGAATTTTTAACTGTAACTGTATTAATTTCCTGCCAATTCAATAGTATGAACTATACTTGTGTAGCTTTATGACATAAAATCCCTAAAGTCCATTTCACTTCCAGGTTGTTCAAGGTGGGTGGGGTGGGGGGGAGTGAATACTTATACACTTTGCACTTATTGAGGCAGTTTGTATTGTGACAGCGAGCTACTAGCATTTAATTAGTTCATATCATGCTAGCTAACATTTGAGAGATTAGCAATGAAGCTGTTGTCAGTTAGTCTTTTTCTTCTGAAGAGTTTGTTCTATTCAACGTGAGTGAAGAATCTGAAACTTCATAAAGATTTCTTTAATAGAATAAACAGAACATTCAGTACTTTTACCACCTCTGAGCACTTAACGTCCATCTTTATATCATGGTCTTCTGCAGACGAGTGTGTTAAAAAAAACAAGCAATAATCTTTTTTTTCTGCTTATTGTTACGACAAATCTGTAAACTTAAAAACGTACCCAAAGTTTCATTCGTTTATCAAGAGTCCTCCTTTCTTTATACAGAGAAGTTTCGATGTCCCTGTGCACGATTACTACGGAAATGATAATGTGTTAGAGTGACTTGAACACCTTCTGTCCAATCAGAATCCAGAACTTAACAGTGCTGTGATTTATAGGACACGCTTCTTTGAAATAACAGAAATAAAGATGTTTATAAAAACCAGAATATCTATTTATTTCACGCTGACATTTGATGTTAAGGAAGTGTAATCCGTGTTATGTTCACGCGCTCTCTCCGTTTTTATGCCCAAAGAAAATGTCAGCGTGTCCTTATTTTATCTGCTGACATTTCCTCTAAAACAACTCCTTCTGACCAAAACTCTGTAATCAGCAACATCCTAAAAAACAAACACACTTTATTTGAAGGATGTGTACATTCCAGCTTTCATAACACACTCATAACACTTTCATATTCACTTCCAGCTTTCATAACACACTCATAACACTTTCATATTCACTTTGAGCCTTCATAATACACTCATAACACATTCATATTCACTTTGAGCCTTCATAAAGTACTCGTAACACTTTCATATTCACTTTCAGCTTTCATAACGCACTCATAACACATTCATATTCACTTTCAGCCTTCATAACGCACTCATAACACATTCATATTCACTTCCAGCCTTCATAACGCACTCATAGCACATTCATATTCAGTTTGAGCCTTCATAAAGTACTCGTAACACATTCATATTCACTTTCAGCTTTCATAACGCACTCATAACACACTCATATTCACTATCAGCCTTCATAACACATTCATATTCACTTTCAGCTTTCATAACGCACTCATAGCACATTCATATTCAGTTTGAGCCTTCATAAAGTACTCGTAACACATTCATATTCACTTTCAGCTTTCATAACGCACTCATAACACACTCATATTCACTATCAGCCTTCAGAACACACTCATATTCACTTTCAGCTTTCATAATACACTCATAACACATTCATATTCAGTTTGAGCCTTCATAACACACTCATAACACATTCATATTCACTTTGAGCCGTCATAAAGTACTCGTAACACATTCATATTCACTTTCAGCCTTCATAACACACTCATATTCACTATCAGCCTTCATAACACCCTCATATTCACTATCAGCCTTCATAACGCACTCATAACACATTCATATTCACTTTCAGCCTTCATAACACACTCATATTCACTATCAGCCTTCATAACACACTCATATTCACTATCAGCCTTCATAACACACTCATATTCACTATCAGCCTTCATAACGCACTCATATTCACTATCAGCCTTCATAACGCACTCATATTCACTATCAGCCTTCATAACGCACTCATAACGCATTCATATTCACTTTCAGCCTTCATAACACACTTATATTGATGATTTTCACACACACACACACACGCACGCACACAGGAGGTGAGTGAGTTACCTGATGTGGTCTTGAGGACGTCTGTGGTGTTCCTCAGCCCCATGAAGTCAAACTGATAAAGTCTCCAGGACTTCTGATCGGCCGCTTCCACCGAGTTCTTCCTCCACTTGTAGATCATTTCATCTCGCGGGTATCCGTCTGTAATCACACACAGAGCACACGTGAGCACTCGTTCTCAGCCGTGATGAACGTGTGTACGTGTGAAGGGCAGATGAGCTCTGGAGAAACGTCACACTCTGGAACAGCAGCTCAGAATAAAAAGCCAGTGTGAAGGAGAGTAACGTTAGAGCGAGGAGGACGAGTGAGTTTCACTTTAATATCCAACTGCATCAGTCAGTACACTGTGACTGACCTTCTGTTTCTCACACACACACACACACACACACACACACTCACACACACACACAGTCACTGTCAGATCCACAACTTAAATCAAGTTCGTATTTTATTCTCACACAGATTTTAAGGCTTTAATAGATATTACATGATCCTCAAATTCACTCGTCTTACATTCATTATTTTTTTATTTCAGCTTTATTTAGTTAATATAATTATATTATTAATGTTTCATTAGTGAAATCTTTCTTTTCCTTTCTTTGTTCATTTTCTTCTTTCTTCCTTTATCATTACTTAATTCTTTTTTCGTTTCTTTTATTTATTTTCTTATTTATACACTTTCTTTTTTCTTTTTCTTTCTTTCTTTCTTTCTTTCTTTCTCTCTCTCTCATTTTCTTTCTTTCTTAATTCATTAATTATTTTCTTCATTTAGTTTTGACTCCATCACTCTATTTGTTTTTGTGTTTTTTTTTTTCTTTCTGTCCTACTTTATTCATTTCTCTTGTCCTGCGCATTCACCTGTTTTCTCTTTCTTTCTGTCTTCTCATTTAATTTCTTTGGTTTGTTTTTTCTTTCTTTCTTTCTTTCTTGATTTCTTTTTCTTTCATTCACCTCTTTTCTTTGTTTACTTTTTTGTTTGCTTGATTTCTTGCTTTTTCCTTTTTCCCTTTCTTAATTATTTTTTTTATTTAGTTCGTTTTTTATTCATTCATTTATATTCCCTTTCTTTCTTTCTTTCTTTCTTTCTTTCTTTCTGTTCTACTTTATTAATTTCTCTAGTCTTAATATTCTTTCTTTCTTTCTTTCTTTTCTTTATCATCTTATTCATTCACATCTTTTTTTTTGTTTGCTTTTTGCTTTATGTTTGTTTGATTTGTTTCTTTCGTTCACACTGTCAGTAAGCGAGCTTTACGGCGTTACTCAAAACTAAAGAAAGAAGAAGTTATTCAAAGAAAGAAAGAAAGAAAATGGTGCTCACTTTGCAAACACGAATAAAATGACCCCAGGTTAAAAATAGCCAAAAGGCAAGAAGATAATTAAAAAAAATCAATCTAAGATAATTTCACTTCGAGGTTATTCTTTCTTAATGTTGAACACCTGTTAGAGCCGTAAAAATCTCTAAAATGTAATTATAGACAAATTAATGTTTTAATGACCTGCACCCATTCGGATGAAATGAAAAAAAAAAGAAAGACAATGCTGGTGTCTGGTGTGGTGTTAAAATATGATCTCGTGCGTATTAATAAAGCGTTCACACACGTCTATTGTTTACTCCCTCATTAATAACGTGATTTAATTTCATTTGCGTAGAAAAGCACATTCATCGTGTAGACAGAGTGTTAAATCGTAATCACGCCCTTCAGTCTTATCGACTAATCATCATTTCATTACCACTGCACCCAGACTGGGTGTGTGTGTGCGGAAACACACTCGCTCAGAAATGATGCACTGCTCTTACATATTACTTTAATTAACTGCATTACGTTCGGGTCGTGAGGACAACTTTAGTCTAGATGTTTCAGATCAACAACCATGAAGTGCTTGTACTTTTCCATACAGCGAGAGGAAATACATATTCATACTCATTAGTTTTTGTTAATTAATACACGTTCGGTGCATATGTACTGTATATCCACTTCACATCCACACACACACTGTACTCTTAAGCAAAATCATGCTGCAGAGAAAGTTCTCACGCAAGCTGCACCTGGTGTAGAAATCATGGAGAAGGTGAAGGAGCTTCCTAAAGTCCTCATTATTAAACACACGACACTCGGGTGAAAAAGCTACAGCAAAGCCATAGCAAAGACCTTAAACATCCCCGTCAGGATCACTGGTTTGAAAAAACGCAGGTGGAAAGCTCATGGAACCTCAAACTCATCGTCCTCGGACATGTGCGTCATGCAACACGCTCTCAGATTAGCGACAAGGAAGGTAGGAGAGAAGAGAAAGGAGTCGCAGGACGACCTGAAAGCAGCAGGAACAACAGTTACACAGAGAACAATAAGCAACGGAAATGTAGCGCAATCATCTCCGTTCCTGCACCTCACACTAAACTCCACTGAGCATTTACACAAACTCTTTCACCAGAAGAAAGAAAAATAGAAGAAACTGTACAGCGGAGAATTTCATTTCATCTCATCTCCTAAGAAACTGAACTACAATGCTGCAACTATGCTAATTACTTCGTAGCACAGACGTCTCAAAGCTATTTTTTTTTCCGAGTAGCTCAATTAGTTAAATTATTATTATTATTGTCCCACAGCAACAACGATTCACAGAGCAAAAAAAAAATCATGCTCATTAAAATTGCTTAAATCCAGCGCGTTTGACTCACGCAGCGTTTGAAGCATAGATGAAAATAATTTTACGTTCTCGAAATCTCGAGCTCCATCTCAGGGCACGTGAGCGCTAATGAGCACCTGGTGGACATTTATTAACTCCGTAATCCTCTTAATGAGCACACAGTGAGGGATTAGAGCATCGCCGTGACCTGGAAACAGGAAGAAGCTGAAGCAGGATCAGATGGTAACCGGATAGCGTCCGGGGAATGGCGTGTAGTTCTGGAGATGAAGTGTCTCTGTGATGGCAGCGGGATAAAGATGTGGCTGATCAGATGTTTGGTGTCAGAAGCAGTTTTCACTGCCCTCCTCTTTGCCTCTTTTGATGGTGTATAGGTGCTTGATTTCGGTGAGCTCACAGGTGATGATCGTCTCCGCTGAGTGGACCACTCACTGCAGTCTGGTCTTGCAGATGGAAGAGGCAGAGATGAACCAGACTGTGATGGAGGTTGGAGGACGTTGGAGGTTTTGTGTGAGGGCTGAGTAAAGTCTTTTCAGGGCTGCCTGAGATGCACTGAGCTTGCTGAGCTGTTGCTGTGCTTTCTTCAGGATGGTGGTTGTGCTGTTCAGTGAGATGGTGAAGGTGCTGCCTGAGAAGCTGGAAGACTCAACCTCGGACGCAGAAGGATGCTTGTGGAAGTCAACCAGCATTTCAACCATCCTGGCAGCGTCGTCATGGACACATCACGCTCTAACATGGTCTACTTCTCTTCTGTGGCCTGGTGGAGATGAGGCCCACTGCAGCTGTGTCAAATGTGAACTAGATGATTTTGATGGAGCACATACACACACTTTACACATGCACACTGTACACACACACTTTACACTTTACACACACTTTACACATGCACACTGTACACACACACTTTACACACACACACACACACACTTTACACATGCACACTGTACACACACACTTTACACTTTACACACACTTTACACATGCACACTGTACACACACACTTTACACATACACACACTTTACACATGCACACTGTACACACACACTTTACACACACACACACTTTACACATGCACACTGTACACACACACACTTTACACATACACACACACTGTACACACACACTTTACACATACACACACTTTACACATGCACACTGTGCACACACATTTTACACATGCACACTGTACACACACAATTTACACACGCACACTGTACACACACTTTACACATACACACACATTACACATGCACACTGTACACACACACTTTACACATACACACACACTTTACACATGCACACTACAGACACACTTCACACGTACACACTTTACGCACATATGCACACACTTTACACATGCACACTGTACATACACACTTTACCCACACATACACACACACTTTACATATGCGCACTTTACACACACATACTTTACACATACACACACTTTACACATGCACACTGTACACACACACTTTACACATACACACACTTTATACATGCACACTGTACACACACACTTTACACATACACACACTTTACACATGCACACTGTACACACACACTTTACACAC
>CM075004.1:1314566-1335698 GCA_037576675.1 Pangasius sanitwongsei | reverse complement strand
CACACTTTACACATGCACACTGTACACACACACTTTACACATACACACACTTTACACATGCACACTGTACACACACATACTTTACACATACACACACTTTACACATGCACACTTTACACAAACACTTTACACATACAAACTTTACACACACACACACTTTACACATGTACAGTGTACACAAACACTTTACACATACACACTTTACACACACACGCACACTTTACCCACACATGCATTTTACACACACTTTACACACACATTTTACACATACACACACACTTTACCCACAGACACACACTTTATACACACTTTTAGATTAAAACATAAAATCTAAATGTTTCTTTCTTTTCTTTCCTTCTTTTATTCGCTTTATTCCTTTTTCTATATTTTCATTCTTTATTAATCCATTTGTTTGTCTTTCTTTCTTTCTTGAATCAGATAATGTTATAAGGTTTGGTGTATTTATGTAATTCTGTAGTCTGGGAGTTGACATTTGCTCAGTCCTGATGTGGTGATGGACGTTTCCCGTCACTCCACTGGTTGCCTTTTGTTAATTCAGAGAATTTGCACAGCGCAGTAGAAATTTCAGTGAACACTGTGTAAAGTCAGCATTATTGCACTGATGTGCATTTTCAATAAGTGTCAGAAACCACACTTTAATAAGCCGATTTTTGTGCTTTAGTCATATCAAAATAAAATGTAGCTCACTGAAAGCCTTGTTTTTGCACTCTGAAGTGAAACAAGCAGCCTTTTCTCTGGTCGGAATATTTAAGCTCGATATCCGTCCCAGCTTTGATGGAAATGAATTTAATCTGTGTTAAACACGCTGCTATATTCACATCACGTTCTCTTCACAGTGTGTGAATTTGAGTGACAAAAAAAAACTCCTCTCTGTTATTACACAGATAAGACTGTAAGCTTTCTAGTGACACCAAAATAATTTGTCTGTCTGCTCCAAATATGAAGAGTTACTGCTCAATTACAAGTGACACTGAATGTTTCATACGCTCGGTTTATTAGCAGAGTTACATGATGTAAAAAAGATCGTACAGAAACAATTTTATGCACAAAGTTGACATTCAGATACGCGGCTAAACATTTCTGCCGAAGCAAAATTCATGCTAGGTGTCAACTGACGTAATCTACATCTTGCCTTATTATTGCCTTTTAGTTCAAAGTATGAATGTGTAGGTTTATTGGGAGCAAATGATACATTTTGCGGAAATTTCAGTCTGTGTATTTGGTGGTTATCATCATCATCATCGTCATCATCGTCATCATCATCATCATCGCCTCCAGGGTTGCCAGATCTGCATGACAAATTCCACAGTCTGACGCCCTACAATCCTTTATTACACTCCAAAATCATGAATCGTATTGGCACCTACTGTATATACGCTACCATCCACTTCATTAGGAGCACCTGTACACCTGCTCACTCATGTCATTATTCAATCAGGTGGCAGCAGGCATCAGAATGGGGGGAAAAATGCGATCTCAGTGATGCCTTGTTTGTGAGAGAGATCAGAAAAGACTTGGCCAGACTTGTTCGAGCTGACACGGAGGCTCCGGTAACTCAAATAATCACTCTGTACAACCGTGTTGAGCAGAAAATCATCTCAACACGTCGAACCTTGAGGCAGGTGGGCTAAAAGAGCAGAAGACCACATCGGGTTTCACTCCTGTTAGCCAAGAACAGGAATCTGAGGATACAGTGGGCACACTGAAAAAAAGAAAACAACAACAACAACCACAACAACAAAACCCTAATGGTATGTTTCATCTTTCTTTGAAACAACTGAGACTCACAGTAATCTTTTCCTTCCTAAAATGAGCTCATCTTCAGCTGAACGTCTCTCACATTCAGATTTCTCGTTAATTAGACCAGGCTTGAGATCGCTCTAAACCACTGATTACTATCCAGACCTGGTGCCAAAAATGTGTTCCAGCCCCTCATATTTGTCCCGTTCGCCCTTCTTTACTAAAATCTCCTCTAGGTTTGATGGCATAAGAAGTAAGCAAATTCCACTTAATCAGAAGAGAGAACAGGCATCGCTATGGAAACCGCTTCAGTATCGTCTGGCTGCAGTGGGTGATGAATGAGTGATGAATCGGAGCCTGGTGGGTGATGTGGGGAAATGGACAGAGAGATACAGATAGAGAGACGGAGAGAGAGACTGAGAGAGAGAGAGAGAGAGACAGCATGATTTAAACCTGTTCTCCGCTTGGAGTTTTGCTATCAGCACAAACCGCTCAGTAATTTTAGAAATTCATCACGAGGCGAGGCTATTATTGATTCAGGGAAGATAAAATATGAGTCGAGCCATATTTTTCGGTTTACTCGTCCTGTTCCTGTCAGCGCTGAAGCGGGCGAGAGTGTCACGGTCCGTCTGGCGAAAAAAAAAAAAGAAAGTGAATCATGCACTATGATCTCTATTAGAAAGAGATAAAAGCTAGTTAATTAATTGATGAAGTTAATGATTGAAACCTAAACACTCTGGACTTGACTTGAAAAAAGTGAAGGAAATAAATTGCACACAACGTCTTGGTGTTTTTACTGCATTTAGTGCAGGACTGACTGTTGCGCTGTCAATCCAAACCCTTTCTCCTGTGAATTCTGTCTCAACCGGCGCTCTGGGAAGCAGTGTATTCAGTGCTGGTGGTTAGACTTCACTATCCGGTCCCACCGCCATTTTGAGAGAGGCTGTCATGTCCAGTTTGGCCAGGAGTTGAAAATGGCGGTCTGACTGCCAGGTCATTATTACACCAGAAGAACCTTCAGGACACGGCTGTAGATATCACATCCTCATGCTCCTCATCTCAGAAGAGCAGTCACTGGGCTATAAGAAGGGCTCGGTTGACGGTCTTGAGCTGAGCCATATCTGCTGCCAGGTCGTTCATATGTCCAGAAAGTGACTCAGATTGGTTTGGCTTCTCGCTATGCTTATCAAGGATATTAGCAGAAACCCAGATAACCAATAACAGCACGTGTTATGGTAAGGAACATGACTAAGTAGTGCATCGGAAGGCAGGTGTGGAAAATTATGAGTGGAAAGCGCCAAGGCAGAAGCTGACCCAGTGGGAACTAAGAGTGAACGGATGTAAACTGACTCCAGCCCCAGTGTTATGTGTTAGCTAATCTGGCTAATATAGCAAGTAGGGATTATACAGACTAGTCGACTAACATATTCACTAGTCGCTGCTGTGGTGGGGGAAAATACGAGCAAGGTAGACAGTAAAGAGTGAAAAGGTGAAAGAGTGCTTTCAGAGCCGCGGGTTGCGCATCACTGCTGCCGGCTCAAAGACTCGTTTTCAGATGCTACTGAGGACGGAGTTGGACATGAGGCCGGGGCTGAGCTATAAGAGGAGCTATATTTTAAAACAGATTTAAAAACGTGTGTAATCGTCAATACGTTGAGGAGATGTTTATGTAACATTCATGGAAGGAGTCTCCAGTGTTAGCACGTTTAAAGCTGGAGCTTTAAGTTTTCCAACATCTTCAGGACAGAGGAGATTATACTTACTTGGCAACTTGACAAGCTGCGTTTTTTTTTTTTTTTTTGCCTTTTTAAGAGATAAAAGAGAGGCTGGTGAGGAACTGACTTTGTTCGTAGATGTTCCACAACCTTAAATGGAACTATAAGTGGATAAAAATTTACGACATGTTGCTTTTTAATAAATAAAAAAAAGTAATCATTGGAAAAATGCTGTGGTTTAAGTGGAATAAAGCGCTACTGTTATAAAAGGAATATAATTGACTACAGGGTAGTAACAGTAAATCTGCATTTACCACACCACACTGTCGTTGATTTATTTTCATATAACAGCATGCCTCATTATCTTTCTTTAATTTATTAAATCAGATACAAAACCACAGACGTGTCACGTCCAAATGGAAGCACTAAGCTGAGAAGGTTTTCTGAAAAAGGATTTGATTCCAATTTCAGTGTTAAATGTTTGAGTTCAAAAGAACATTCCCGCTGAAAACACATTCTGCTTGTTGAAATGTGCATCCAATTAAACCGGACGGAATTTCAACAGGGAATCTGTCGCTTGTTTTTTTTTTTTGTTTTGATGAACACGTGATTAAAAAAAAAAAAAAGCAAGAAAAAGAGAAATTCTAGCAATGAACATGAATCCTCAGTGACAGTGTCTATGAAGTGATACTGAATTTAATCGGGAAGTGTGGAATTTCACTTCTCTCACACACAAAAGCCTGGCAGACGAATTGTTTAGTCACATATTTGAAGACTCGACTGCCAAATAACACACACAGTAATGAGGACAGCCACCTTCATACATATGCATGGATGCAAATTCAGACCAGCGTCTGGGTTTCCAAAAAAACATCACACAGGGAAAATCTGTGTACTGCAAAGCAGAAATCAATTAGAAACACGATATGAGGTAAAAAAAAATTACGAATAAAATCAAACACAATAAAATAATCAAACATCGCAAATTACAAATGCATCAGTAACTATAAATATTGCAACGAAGCTTAACACTAACCAGCTTAACACTAGCTAGCTCGCTAGCTAACTTTCTGCTGATTTTAATTACAAAATACAGTAACTAGCTTCACATTAGCTAACTTGAAAATGAACACGGTGATTTGCAATACATTATTTAGCACATGAACTTGGCTGCTAACAGTTAGCTTAACATGTAGGTTAGCTAACATGCTAGCGAAAATGGTTAATGAATTGCAGAAGGCAGTAGTTACTCTAGCATCAGCTAGCTTTCTTCATTAGACAATATAAATGTTGGTCAAACTTTAGCCAGCTTGTTAGAAGAATCCGGCTGCTAACGTAAAATATAAATGTGTCTTTGGCTAAGCTAACTAGCAAGCTAGTTAACAATAGTGTAGTGCTTTATGAGGTTAAGCTATAATATTGTGAAAATATAACTAGTAATTAATCCTACAGTAGCCAGGGATAAAGAAATGAAAATAAAGGCTAGTGCTGATGTCATATCTGTTATTTACTGATAGAAATTATTCAAAATAAAGCTCAGTGATCATGTAACTGCATGGCTAGAACAACATACAATCAGCTCATAGTTAAGTAGGATCTAAACCAATCTAGGACTAGGTCTGGTAAGCTAACCCAGTTGTGCAGTCGGTCAAGCAGGATCTCAAGGTCGACTGTGTCAAAGGCAGCACTGAGATCTACAAGAACTAGAATTGACATTGATTTGTTGCAGATCATTTAAAACTTTTAAAAGAGCAGTTTCTGTGCTACGGCTGGACCGAAAGCCAGACTGAAACGTCTCATTGAGATTATTAATGTCGAGATAGTTATTGAGCTGTACAGACACGACTTTTTCAATTATTTTGCCAAGAAATGGAAGATTAGAGATAGGGCTACAGTTACTGAGCACAGAAGAATCAAGATTGTTTCTTTTCAGCAGAGGCCTAACAATAGCTGTCTTAAAGGTAGGTGGAAAAATTCCTTGCCAGAGGGACCGATTAACAATGCTCAGGATGTCTGGTAATAATGAATTTACAACCAACTTGAGGACGCTGGTGGGTAGTAATGGGTTCGAGAGAGCAGCTAGAAGAATTCATAAGTGATATAACCAGAGCAAGTGTGTTAGGGCTGACCACTGAGAAAGAGGACAGGTTACATTTAACAGCAATGGCTGGAGCGTTAGAAAACCTACCAGCAGGACAAGCAGGAAGTGCTGGCTATGTTTTGCCTTATGGTAGTGATTTAATTCCCATTTCTGGTATTCTCTACTAGCCGTTAATTTTAGCTTTATTGGGATTAGCAGCTCTGGTTTACTCAGGTCTAATTCTGTACTCTATACTCAAAAAGTTTATTAACGACCGTTAATTACAGAAATGACTGAACAGATTCAGATGAACACATGAAAAAAAAAATGTTGTGAATATCGAATATCGAGAGGGTGTGATGTTTGTAGAGCGATATTCTGATCAAAATCTGATCTGAATGCTGTGATATCTAATGCGACAAAACTTAAATATTGCTCTTTGCTGAATATTAGAGAAGCGTTAATGTGTCTCTGATGTTTCACTACACTTCCTTTTTTCTTCCAGTCAATGTTTGGCAACAATAGAAGGAATATGAAGAATGTCCGAATAACCACTTTATGAACAAATCTAATATTTAAAAATAAATCACAGTGTTCAGGGTCTGTATAATTCAGAAGAAAGAGACAGAGAGTTACAAAGTCAAATTGATTTTAAACACATTATTCAGACGAGACGTACAATTTGGATGCATTATTCCCAAATCAGAGCCTCTGTGCTGTAAGCTATAGCATACGTCTGGCTCATTTCTGACTCGCCGTTCCTCTTATATATGGCTCTTATAGGAAGGAGGCGCTGCTGTGTGAGTGGGAGTCCATTCATCGGTGGCCTGATGCTTAATGTGCTTCCTGTCAAGTCTGCTGAGTGGGGTGGGGCGAAGCAATTCTCTCCGTTAATGGCACTTCGATGGAAGGGAGTGACTCATGCTCTGTGCGGCGGAAAACTCGTTTCCATCATTTTTAAAGTCCCGGCAAGCATTAAATAGGAACATAGGGCTGGAAATAATATTCATCATCCAGACCAGAATGACTGACGACTTTGACACACTGAAGATTTCAAATTCTTTCATATCTTCCAAATACATGTTCATAACAGCATCATAAAGTCCACGAGGATGTTATAGGTGTCTTTATCACAATGGCTGTTAGAATGTTTGATCCCATGACATGCTAATCTTTATGCTGTTAGCATATACTGCATGACCGATATACTCCATATTTCAGGGCTATTTCTAAACAAATAGATTTCACACATAACAATTCATCAAAGTATAGTTCATGTAAAATAAAATAAAATAAAATAAATGTTTCTGATTGGCTGATTCACAACTAAAAATGTTATCTTAAAGGTGCATTAGGTGGAGTTGAATAAAATTTGAATGACTTTGATTTACTCCTTACTCCCATGTCCACAAAGCTCCGCCCCCAAAACCGACAGCTGGACTTATCCTGCTAACTAGAGTTAACATTTTAAGCACGCTCTGGCATTCAGCTGTGTGAAAGCCGAGTTATAACACTGGAAAGACGTAAAATTCAGTTCATACTGATTTGTGAGAATGTTTATGAGTGTTAAGCTCCGTTATTAGCATGCTAGTATCGTTAGCTAAATTCAGCTGCGTGAAAGCCGAGGTATAACCCCATAACCACGCAAAATTCATCTCGAAATGATAAGAGTTAAGAGCCCTTTTTTTGTGGCTTAAACCTATTTTTTCACATTCTACATATTTCTCCAGGTTATCTGTACTAGTGAAAAATAAACCAACAATTACACCTTTAATCCATTCTTAACCAATCTGCTGATGTTGGATTGTAACCACGACAACGATCAAAAACAACACTTATTATCGAAAATAAGAAAAACGAATTTTACACAGTATATTAATGCATAAAGGAGTGGTGTATAGGAAAGGTTCTAATTAAAATTGACGAGAACGGATTGAGATAACGTCCTATGAGATGTAGCTATAACAGCAATCTTGTTATAAAACATGCATTGGGAAAAGCATGTGATGTCATCAAAGCACTACTTCAGCTGTTATCATAATGACAGGTGATAATAACTTGACGCTGCTACACCGCAGGATACAAAAGGTAATGCAACGTTTTTTAATCCGTTTCTAAAGTTCCCACAGAAACCATAATGCATTGGAACGAGCGCATTAATATAAACCTACTATAAGGAAACGAATCAGCACTGGAGATGAGAAATGCACACCTCTGTGGTATAAGAAGATTTAAATAGCTTGGAGATTTGGCTAAAAGTGACACTGAAACAGCGACACGCTGCGCTGTGCATATCTGCTTCCCCAAATCTGCTCCCCAGAACCATTTTGCTCTGCAGCAATGTGTGAAATATTAAAACGATCCGTTTGGCCGGCGTTCCTCTCGGGATGGAGATCACGCTGCTATAAGCAATTTAGACGGAATACATTCACTGTATTTTGGATACTTGTACCAGGAGGAGCTGATTTACAGTTTCCAGACAAGTGGACGTTAACCTTCATTTACATTTCGCCGTGTATTTAAAATGCACCACTCGGGACGCCCTGTATTCTCCGAAACAGAAATAGCGAGGGGTCGTCACCTGGGAGATGAGAGTCAGTCAACAAGGGATGAGGATGCTGTTGTGCCTAAAGGACCATTTAACATTTTCCTCCTCTCTCTCTCTCTCTCTCTCTCTCTCTTTTCTTCCTGAGAGACAGTGCATCTTGTCTGTATTCCAGACAGGTTCAGGAAATGCTGTAGGTCTTCATCTGGCAGTTTCTTTCAGCTCGAGAGACGACGAACAAAAGCTGACCCAGTCGGGTCTCCGCGCGTTTCTCCGTGTCTGTGTAATGAGGGTCGTCTCCACGGGTTCAGCGCCGAGAACAAGCCCGGTGTTTTCTCAGTATCTCTTTCGATGTTTATACCGCAGGGCGTTTCTGAGTCTCTTCTGGAGCTTACGGGCAAATTAGGGATGCTATTTTTAGAAGCCAGACATTAAAACTGTTTCATCAATACAGTGTTTGTAGCCTATTAGCTGTATAACATCAAACTGTGGCTCATGTCATTTTAAATAATCTATAAACATCTTTACCCTCATTATATAAGGAATATTTTAAACAAATATACTAAACAGTACTGTTGCTTGATAGGACAGTACTCTAGTACTTTTCCAGCACATAATGAATTATGGATATCTCTCTAGAGCTGATCTCTTATAGAGGCAGTATGAATAGAGATGGGTGATGTGCTTCAAGTATAAATGGGGCGGTGCCTAGCAGGCTTACGATGATTGGCGATAGTATCGGGAATCACCAACTATCCAACTAGGCCAACTATCATGATGGCAATCAAGTACCATTTAAATGTCTTTGTTAACGCGTGGTATCTGCAGCTTTAAGATCCACAAAAATAAAGTATCCCTGTAATATATGTTTCCTTTTCTCTGAGGATTATGACTGCAAGTGTGCTTCCAAACTCTCACCCTTTATAATTAACTGAGCAACTGAAGCTGAAAACTAGAAGCGCAGATGCTTTAATTCTGTAGTTTGAAAACTTTAAGTTTGTAAAATTCTAAATGCTGTGAACAAGATGCATCTGTCAAAACACAAACAGGACAAAACAGATTCTGAATTCAAATTGGTCAGAAGGATCCTTAAGGATCTAGGTGAATGAAAAAACAAAGTTCAAATTTGAAAAACAGGCAAGAATAAAAATAAAAAAAAAGTTTACCCGACACAATGATGCTAAAACAGTAATCCAAAACACAGACAAGAGTTGGTGGCACAGTAAAACATTCAGAGAAGAACCAAGGCTCAGAACTTACACTGGGTAGTTGGCAAGACTTCGCAATGAGTGTTAGTGAACCAGTTTTTGAAATAACTCCAGGTGATATAACCTATCCGAATTAGCATGTTGGTAAGGTTTCTGTTATATCCTGTAGGAAAAGAGGTTTTTTGGTTTTTCTTCAGTATAAAGACATACCAGGAAGCACTCGCTCTCCTCTATCTAAACCAAAACAAAACCGAGTTTAAAACGCAGAACAGTAAAATATAGACGATGTTTAACAGGACGTGCCAGAGAAGCTGAGTGTTTTAGGTAAGTTATTGAGTCCCAAGCACAGGTACAACTACATACGTTATGGTCATGTGACCTACTAATGATCAAGCGACAACAAGAGCTTATAATGCAATCAGATTATATTAAAATGAGGTATGTGTAATACACACGGATATAATGACGAGCATGTGTACATCATGGTGACACACCCATCTCTGTGATTTATACAGAGATCATTTATCCATTATTACATACATATTACATACAGGAGAACTAATCCTGTCCAAATAGCACTTATAACATGCTTAAGTAGGCTGATTAGAATTAGAAGAAATAACACTAAAAATATAGAGACACATATTTATCTTTAAAAGCCAGGCAGTGAAGGGTAAGCTGGCTGGTTCTGAGACATTTACAGTGTGTGTGTGTGTGTGTGTGTGTGTGTGTGTGTGTGTGTGTGCAGACACTCACAGCTGGAGAAGATGAGTGGGCAGGAGTGTTCATCCATGGGGAAGTTATGGAGCTGCAGCTGACACTCAGCGTTTATAGTCAGCCTGTCAGAAAACATGGACACCAGCAAGAAAAATTAAAATATAGAAGGAGGAGTAGGAGTAAAAAAAAATGCAATAAAAAACAAATTTGTGAACAGATGTTCGTGTTCAATTAAATCGGCTTTAATCCCACGTTATAGCATTGCTAATTTATTACATAACGATCTGTTCTCTGTGGATTATAACTGCAAGTGTGCTTTTCCAAACTCTCACCCTTTATAATTAATTGAGCAACTGAAGCAGAAAACTAGAAGCGCAAGTGCATTAATTCTGTAGTTTGAAAAGTGCAAAACTTTGAGATTGTAAAATTCAAAATTGCCGTGATCAAGAAAGGTCTCGGTGAAAGCTGTCAAAGCACATACACACATTTCTTCACTGCAAGATACAGGATAAAATAGATTCTGGATTCAGAAGCTGTTGTGGGTCCATGTGCATGAGGTTTATTAACAATTCAAAAATTCAAAGCAAAGTTTAAAGTAAAAAAAACAAAAAAAAACAGGCAAGAATAATAAAAAAAAAAAAACTGTTCACGCAACACAATAAGGCTGAAAAATATTAAAAATAGTCCATAATATAGACAAGAGTCAATGGCATAGTAAAACAGTTAAAGAAATAATAATAAAACTCAGAACTTACACTAGGTAGTTGGCAAGACTTCGCTATGAGTGTTAGTGAACTATGTGCTTATGCTGTATTCCCTTGTTCTCGGAAACCTGTAACAAGTTCCAAGTCGATTTTCAGCAGAGTTACAAATGTAAACTTACAGAGCTGCAAAAACAACACAAAAGCTATATATCAAGTAGAAAATAACACAAAGTGAAATCTGTTTACTGTCGACTTTGTTGTGATGTCAGGCGCGTTTCTGTCAGAGAACTCTGGCTAGCTGGATGTTGCCCGAGTTTCCGACTGGGAATTCAGAGTCGAATGATTGTTCCGTTGCACTTCTCCATGTCGGAGGTTTGGTTTTTAGCGTTTCGAGTACAATGGATTGCAGCATTATATACACAAGTTGTGAGTACAAAACTAGAATCATTAGTATTGACGGCAGAGGCGCCTCTGCTGGCATGGAGGTGTATTATCCCAGGTGTGTGTTCCACGCTGTGTTCCACGTCCTCAGAAACACGACAAGCTGTGTTTTTTGTCGTATTAACTCCAAGAGAGAGAAAAAAAGAGAGGCTAGTGAGGGACCGACTGTTTATAGCTGCTATAACATAAGTGAGAACAGGAACTAACTTGTGTGGCTATACTGAATGGGTCAAAATTATGACACTTTGTTCACCAATTAATAAAAATTGTAATCGTTGGTAAATTTCTGTGGTTCAAGAGGAAAAAACACTCTGAGTCCTAAATCGAGAAAAAAAGACTTGTATGATACAATGAGGAACGGGAAAGAGTGAGTTTACATTAAAGATAAAATAATTTGATAATTCTTAGATGCCAAAGACTTAAATACAGAGACAGTAAGAATTAGTGTGACTGTGATGTAAAAGTCGTTCTTATTGCCTTGTTTACTGCGGCGCTGTGGTGGATCTTTATTATATAATGAATTGTTGTAAACACAAACCTGTGACGCATCTCAGTAACAGAATTCTGTATTAATGTGCCACGTTTTAAACCAATAAACCCGTTACAGCACAGCCATTGTTCTGTCCATAAGAGCAATCTAATCTTTGCCTGTTAGGTTGCTTAGCAACCAGAGCTTACTGTTAACAGGCTACATTGCGTACCAGAAGAGTTATAGTAAATATTATTAATAATAAATGTCATTCTGAAAAATTGAACACTGGTGGATTTTATCATATTGTTTTTTTTTGTCACCGTTTTATAAAAGTGATAAGTCACTTGGGGTGACTCCAATAAAATGGGGGTCATGCAGAATAAAGCATTAAGCCACTCGAGGCTGTGCCCTCAAGCGGCTTAATGCTTTATTCTGCATGACCCCCGTTTTATTGGAGCCAGAAGAAGATGTATGCAGATTCTGACCTACTGTACTGGATAATAAAGCATAAAAAAATATGACTCCATCCCTGAAAAGGCACCAAAGTCGAGCCCCTCCAACACACACACACACACACTGGTTGTATTAGAGAAAATGTGTGTTTCATGTTTCACCACCCAGAGACGTGTCTACCTCCTGCTTGAGTGCATGTTATTTATATCCACTCATTTTTACAGGATATAATTAAGAGAAATTGGTTGCAGTTATTGCCAAATGAACCCGTCTACCTCAGAATGTTCTAGATTGCAAGTGTGGACGGTTGTGTCTGATCTGACCAGATTTATTAAACACCTCTGGGCCACTGATCAGAAGCTTGAGTATACATAGAAAGTAATTTCATTGTATTGAACTTGTACATGTGCAGAATAAAACACTGTATAACTCAAATAAGCACTCTTTACAGCCATGGTGAGCAGAAAAGCATCTCAACATGCTGAACGTTGAGGATGATGGGCTACAACAGCAGAAGACCACATCACGTTCCACTCTTGTCAGGCATCAAGAAGAATCTCAGGCTGCAGTGGGCACTGAAACCGGACAGTTGAAGATTGGAAAAAGATCAGGAGACATTTTTATTTTAATTTAGACACAATTTCTATTCCAGAAGACGTTGATTATTATATTAATCGATTTGCATCGGCTCCACCCACTATTTTACATATTCATTAAAGCAAATACACAAAACAGACGTGTTATATTGTTCATGGGAAGGACTCAAATCCTCAGTAGATGCATTTTTTTGCATTATACAAAAGGAAATGAACAATTTCCTGGATTTCTGGCAAACATATCAGCTCTAAAGTGAGACAAAATGCCAACGTGGATTTTCCTAATGTGGGCAGATGTGAGCTTAAATGTTCCCTGGCTCATTTCCTAATAAATAAATATAAATAAATAAATGTTAACAATAAAAGCAGACAGGAGCTCAGTCTTTAGAAGAGTTCTTCGTTCACTATGGTTCTAAAGAGCTCCAGCGTCCTCGCTGACTGTAGGGTGATTAATATCGCTCCATCCAAGGCTCTTATTATTACAGCATCTAATCTGAAATGGGATGTGAGCTTCGATTGGACAGGAAGCCATCTTGCATAGACACTTTCTGTCTCAGGGTTATGCGCAACACTGAACAGACTCTTGTTCCACTTTCACAAATACACGTCACAGTCTGCAAAGAGCTGGATCCTGATATGTGCATGGTCACTGAACTCAGATCTGCCCTAGTTATGAGAATCAGGACACCGAAACGCTCAGGGTTCCCTGTCCCTGTGGTTCTTCCACATCACAAACCCAAGACATCGTCATTAACGACCGACGGTGTGGTTGGAAATTTTCACAACATGATAACCAAGTCTAAAAATATCATGGTATTAATCAACCATTTTAAAAATACACATCAATGGTGAAAATTAAAGTAAAAAGTGCATTCACGAAATCACTGTACAAAAGGGTCTTTGCATGTCCTTGTACATATAACGAAATGTCAGATAGTGGTGGAGATGGATTTTTTTTTATTTTATACCAGGCAAACAAAACTAACAATAAATCAAAGTCAGAACAAGATTCATAAAAAGAGCAAAACAAGAACTTAAGTGGAAACAGCATGAAGCACACAACAGACAACAGAAGCTTAGAAATCAAATAAAGAACTTAAACAGGAACATTAATCAAGGGGAAACGCAAAACATGAGAAGGGCATTAGCGTGTGACATGGTCATGTGACATGGTCATGTGATCTGTAGTCTGTGAGGCTGATGGGAACCAGGAAGTGGGGTTCACGGCCACAACCGGGGCTGACTTGAAACAAAACAAAAAGAAACAAAAAGCTAAAATCTTTTGGTGCAAAAAAAACACATTGACATTATAGCCATAATCAAAAGTTGATAAGATGCTATGACTGACAGCAATGTAATGTGTTTACAGCAGTAGCACATTACACACAGACAAAGTTTTTTGTTTTTTTTAAAACCCTGATTTTTTTCCCCCTAATTTAGTCTTAGCCAATTCCCAGCCACCGGTCAGCTCTCTCCATCATACAACAGCTACAGGCTATGACGTGCTTCCTCTGAGACACACAAAGCACCAAGCTCACCTTTTCAAACTGCTACTCATGCTGCACCATGAGGTGGAGTAACACGCTCTGAGCAGAGCGCTATCCGCCCCCTTCCGCATGCATGAACTCACAGACGCCCACGATTGGATACCAACGCTGTGATTGTTAGGGGAGAGAGAGAGAGTATGCCTCGCTCTCTCTATGGCGCTCGAACTCGCAAACCCTTTTCTGTTGCACCACTCGGGAGCCAATGGTTTTTCAGTGCAGTTGCCAGGGCTGTCGTCAAGGCTACCATTGTCAAGTCCAAGACAATTCCAAGACAAGGCAAGATCGAGTAAAGACCGAGTCTTACGGGGGGGAGGAGTTCAAGTCAAGATTGAGATTGAAATACAATCGAATCCTTTTTGAGGCCAAGGCTTTACTTCAACTAGTTGGCTTCAAATGTGTACCAGTGATTAGGCTTTCCTGAAGAAGGAATTCCGTCTTGTCAAATTTTGTGCATGAAAGCATGAACATTATTTTTTACAAACTAACTATTTACTGAAATGTGTTGTATTCCTCTTATACTACAGCTAACAATTACAAAACTGTATTTATAAAATAACACATTTTTTGTCCGTTTAATGTTATGGAATGTCTATGAAACAAGATTTCGCTTTCGTTACTGCAGCTCGCTCCTGCACCTGTCTTTCTTTTTAGCTCTCAAAGTTAATGAAAGGAAAACAAATGCAGCTTGTTATATTACTGAGAACTCGGAAAATGTAATATAAGAAATTCTTAGACGCCGAACATGCAACAATAGTACCAAGGCACCTTGTGGTGCTGCTTTTGTGTGCTAGTGGAGAGATCGGCTATACCAAGGGGGCTGTTGATTCCTTCTTTTGGATCCAAGCTGAGCTAAATCCTCATTTTGAGGCTTTTTTGGATGCTTTGGGAGGAAGCAGGGAAGTAATATTGTTTAACAAAAGCGTAAATTTCTCGAAAAGCCAGCGCTGAAACCTCCCGGCAGACGCAGCTGAAAATCGGCACACATGACACGGCAGACAGCGTTAGTGGTTTTTGTTAAGACTGCGGCGTCAGAGCCGTGTGAAAACACAGACAATCACATTTCAAGCGGTGCTCTGCAGGTGCAGAATGTATTTCGGGAAGATTGCAGCTTGGTTAATTCGTCTCTCGCGGAGCCGGGCTCGCTGTGCCGAGGTCTATTCAGCGCAGGCGGTGCAGACGCTCTATTTGGATCAAGCAGAGATTTCTCCTGCTCCACATGAAGAATTTCTTTGGCGGGAAGACAAGCAGAGCTCTGGTTTAGAGGCGAACGCCGTGGGCGAGGCTGATCTGGGACAAAGGCTAGCTCGAGGCTCCCATATGGAGCTCTGTTGAATATCAACATTCAGATTTGTGCCAGTGATATTTGGTTTATTATGAAAGAGCACGGCGGGTGAAGGGGCGATAAAATGTCACTCTCCATATTAATTGAAGTCATTTGCGTTTGCTAAACTGGAGTAAACCGTGGTGGCATTTTGCAGGCTCGGACATTTTTGAGTTCTGGCAGAGTAGGCAGGCGTGTGTCCAGGTCTGAGCTTAGGAATGAGCATAATATCCGTTGTCGAGCTGTTTATATTTATTCGTATGGCTCCTTCTTCTTCTGACGTAAAATATAAAGTTCTGTAATACTTACAACACTTTTTGAGAGAAGGACAGCCTTTAAATGTCACTTATAGCAGAGCGCTGACAAGTTCTGGATTCTGATTGGTCAGAATCCAGGCGTTGATTAATTTTCTATTAATCAACAGCAGCACTAATATGTTCTAATACGCTGTTGTTTCTATAGTAACAGGTCATCCACAGGGACTATCGCTGTGGTAAAAAAGAGGATAAAACACTTCGGGACATGCTCTTATGGGAAAATAATCAACTTCAGGGTGATAAGAACAACTCTGCTTCATCACGCCACTCCGTCACTCAGCATTTTACTGTAACAGCACCACAGACAGCGTTTTATTCCTTCCTTAGTCAGCCATTTTATTTACATTTTATTTTATGCTAATAACAGTTTTTGAAATGATTTTGTTCCTCAACATTCTGGGCCATTATGCACTTTCTTTGCGTAATATTTCTTTTTCTTTTTCCTTTTTTTTTTATTTCTTTAGATATAGTAACGCCTGTAATCCTGCTGTCTCAAGTTTTAAATGAAGACTCTTCCGGCAATATAGTTAACGTTTAATCTTTTTCAACGAATACCAGCAGCCATGTGGCTCAAACATTTATTATATTTATTTTTAGGTCCCAGTCCAGAGGGAGAATTTGTGCTGGTAGTCTGTGACAATACACAATTTTATTTGCCCCCTAAATACCGATCTGCCCCATCCTTGTCTCTGTACATCCACTATATCAAACTCTTTGTTTACACTTGTGCAGAAGCCTGACACCGAATCCAATTCCCACTGCTTCATATTTCCCATTTTCTGACCGAACTGGGATGTGGAGTATGATTCAGTGCCTTCGCCCTCAATATCACACACCCTGAGGTTCATACTGCCACAAAGCCTGAGTGTCTGAATCTGGACTAACAGCAAAAATGCTCCTGCTTTCATGATGGAGGGTTCTGTTGATCTTTCCTCCACAAATCATGAATCTTGGAGGCTTTAGTGGCTCTCACACCAGCTGGAGCAACTCAAAGCCACCCAATACTAGACCACATGAGAATACAGAGCTACAGAGTTTAAACGGACATCACTAACATTTGGCTCAACACCGAAAAACACTGACATTCTGACATCTGGCTCAACACTGACATCGCATACAAAACTGAAATCTGGCACAGCACTGACATTAGCAGCAACACTGACATCTGGCACAACACTGACATTAGCAACAACACTGACATCACACAAATCTGAAATCTGTCACCACACTGACATAAGCGACAACACTGACATCTGGCACAACACTGACATTAGCAACAACACTGACATCTGGCACAACACACTGATATCACACAAATCTGAAATCTGTCACCACACTGACATAAGCGACAATATTAACATCTGGCACAACACTGACATCTGGCACAACACTGACATTATTGTTAGTACACTGATATCTGACACAAGACTGACATCATACAAATCTGAAATCTGTCACCACACTGACATTAGCAACAACACTGACATCTGGCACAATACTGACATCACCCCCCCCCCCCCCCACACACACACACACACACACACTATCATCAATCAGTGATAGTTAGGGGGCATGACAGGATGATGGCATTTTAAATACGATCTCACAAGCCTAGTCACAGCACTGACATTACTGTTAGTACACTGACAACAACACTGACATTAGCATCAACACTGACATAATTGTTAGTACACTGATCTCTGACACAACAGTGACATCATACAAATCTGAAATTTGTCACAACACTGACCACACTGATCATACTAACACCATCATCACTGACAACACTGACACCTCAGTTCCACAACACTGGCATCCAGTATGTCAACACTGACGTCTGTGACAATACTGTCACAAGACCGATATCTCTGAAAACACTGACATCTGTCACATGTGACAATGACTAACTTGAGATGTTTTTACAGTATTACTTTCAACATTACTCTTGATAATCCCTTTGGATTAACAAAAAGAATCAAAATTCATGCCATCCCTAAACCTTTTCATTTCAAAGCATATTATTCATATGATTTTTTTTTTTTTGCTGAACTGTAACCAGTGCAGCAGGATGAAGACTCACGTACCTGAGGGTATAAAGTATTTTCCCATCATTCCATATCCTGAGCAGCTGATTGGGTGTCGTAATCCAATGCGAGTCTGCGTTCTTGGAGTTTCTGAAGATTGTATCCGGGAGCCAAATCAGTCCCACCATATTACTGTTCAAAGTTAATATTTTCATGGTGCTGTTGTATCTGAGCCGACTGTCCGTCCACGTCTGAGCAAAGATGATGTCGATCTGATACTCCTGGAACACACACACACACACACACACACACACAGAGAGAGAGACGCACGGTCAGTGTTCGAAAGGAAAGACGGATGGTTAATTCTAGACCACATTTTATACAACAGCGCTGTTGAGTTCTGGATTGTGATTGGTCAGAAGGTGTGGATTCACTTTTTATAACAGTAGTCTTATTAACTTCAAGAAAGAAGAAAAAGAGTGCACTCTGACTCCTGAATGACTCCTGAATGACTCCTGAATGACTCCTGAATGACTCCTGAATGAATGAATCCTGAGCCGTGATCTTATAAACACTCAGCTTTCGCTCTGTTTGTTTATTGCGCGGTGTTTGCAGCAGGTCTGATGATGCTCTTATGAAACGGGATGTTAGGGAAAAAAACAGACCCGAGGCTTTTCATGTCAGGTCTCTGAGGATTGCTGACTCTAAATAATGCATGTGGCTCGAGACCTGGCCTTCAGCTTTACAGCTGACCTGCAGGCCACTGAGGCAGTGAGAGGCTCTTTTCATTTCACTCCAAAGACTGATAAGTTTAATCAGGTAGTAGAAGAAAACAAACTGAAAACAAGGTTTACTGGAAGCTCGGCGTCTATTATAATAAATGTCCAGCACTTAAAAATGTGCCTTGAGCTTTTCGGTTCTTGGTTTTCAGCGTCATTTTGAAGCTTGAAAAAAAAAAAAAAAAACCCAACAATTTGATTCCAAGAAATAGCCGAAAACTGATGAAATGGTGTATCCAGGGCCGTTTAAGAAGCGAACAATAAACACAGAATTTCTTTTCGGAAATATGATGAAGTTATATAACAATTTCCATAATAAAATACAGAGTTTAATCAGTTTTAATGACCTGCATTGTAAAATTCTGTTAATGTCAATGTTAATAGTGATAGATGCCAATTTTGTGACAGATATCAGTGTGTATTATTATTATTATTATTATTTTTTTTTTACAGTTAAGCTTATTAAAGTACTTTAAGTATAAAGTTTTATTGCAGCGCTAATGACACTCTATAAAGCACACTGACTTATAGATAAATTAATTAAAGGCAGAAGGCAAGATGTCAGCTGGCTTTAGGTGGATTTGACTGATTATAATAATATTATTCATTATTAATGATGTGATGGTGGATGCCATTGTCTGTCTGTACAGGTAAAATAAAATTTCATTATTTATTTTATTCAGGAAAAATCTCAATCCTGCACAAATAAATAAATAAATTAATTAATAAATAAATAAATAACTTAATTAATTAATTAATCCATTTATGATTTAGGAAAAATGTACAAAAACAAAATGTCCTAGAACAACAAAAGATGTTAGAGTAAAAGAAATGAAGAAACAAGTGAATGAAAATGGCTAAAAAAAAAAAATACTTTTAGCAAAAATAACCTAAAAAAAAAAACACTTAAGATGCATTTTCTAAAAATGTTAGCGCAGCACAGCAATCACTGACACCTGAAAGCGAGAGAACATGAACGTTATGACTTTATGTGTATTTTTATTTTCTGACAGACTTTATTCACGAGTTAAGGCAGAATTACGGCTTCTGGTGAAGAGACATCACAGTGTATTACAGTGTGTAACTGATGTTAATGCAGTTTATTACAGTTTATAACTGACGCTACTGCTTACGTAAAAACCCGGGTGGAGGTAAAGATAATGTCCTTAATATTTTGTGCATGTGATGTTTTGATTCACTTGTGATTTTGGTGATTGTACGCTGATTAAACTCACCTGGTTTGTTTATCATGATGTAGCTTATGATGTAGCTAAAGTTATTCTGAGGTGTCTGTTACCTAACGCTTTAGTTAACATTATTTAGCTCGTTCGCTGTTAACGTTATTGTTGTAAAGCAAAAATATGTTGTTTTTTTTTAAACATGCATTGTATTTTACAAGCTTGTACTTTGTGTTCGTATGTAACACAACTCATCACTGCTGATGGCTATTACATGAATTAAGCATCTCTACTCTAATGTACTCTGATTTACTGTATTTATTTTTAATAATCTTTGTTTATAATCATTTTTGTCCAATCCTATCTGCATTTACTGACATATACCAACACTTTCCCTACAGTCCTCCTCAATAATTATCAACAGTGCATGTACATTTACATTACCTGTAGAAGTAAAGTGTGAAGTGAAGACTGAGTTTGTAATAATAATAATAATAAATTGAACACAAATTGAATAAGTGTTAATTTCACCAGGGAAGACCTTACATTGGCTTAAAAATTAAATTCCAGTATAGCGGAGACCCAATTACTAGCCGCTAATGAGGAATCTCCTCTTGCTATAGCTAGCCGTTATGATCTAGCCGTTTAGTCACATGACTTAAAGTCGTTAGAGATGGAGATAGTTACTGCGTGCAAACTGACACATAAAAAAAAAAAAAATCCCGCAATGACTTTTCATTTCAAACATGATCGTAAACTAATCAGAGAGGCTAGATCAAAATATATATATTCTGAGTTTCAGGGGGTAAAAACAGCTTCTTCGGACTGATGTGAGGTGAAAGAACTAATGGCCTCATTATTCTTCTCTTTCTTTGAAGTGCGCCTAAATCTCTCCGTCCATTTCATCCCATTTCACTAAAATCTCCCATAAGCCTGCACGAAGATGTGACATAAGACTTCTTAAGACTCCTTTTAACTCACCGACCATGAGCTGGATTAATGGAACAGAGGCATCCGTGTCATCTTTACTTTCTAATAATAGGACAAATTTGTTGTACAGTGCTGTGCAAATGTCTTAGGCACATGCAAAGAAATGCTGTAGAGCAAAGACATAAATAAAATTAAATGTAATAAAACAGTAACAAATGAAACAAAGTCAATATTTAATGTGACGATCCTTCACTTTAAAAAATAAAACAGTGTCTCAGGTGCAGTGTGTGCAGTTTTATAAGGAAGTGAGCTGTAAGTGTTACTGAGCATCTTGCAGAAGCAGC
>CM075004.1:1256812-1314466 GCA_037576675.1 Pangasius sanitwongsei | reverse complement strand
ACCCAGCAGCCTTCATTCTGTTTTTATCTGAAAAGTGTCTCTTATGTCATCTGCTGCTTTCTTTACTGACATACAAAACTTTTTTCTGTAACGTTTCAGGGTGTCTAAGACTTTTGCGCGGAACTGAATGACCTTCTCAGAGATGAGTCTCTTTAAATAATAGCCGATGTCTTTCTAGAAGTGCTAAAGAGTGACTTTTTTAACGCTAACGGGTATATCTCATCCACGGTGGTGATTAATGGCGGGTGTCACACGTCTGCCCTGCTTTCTAAAACCTCTGACAGTCGCTTGACCTTTCCGGATCTTTCCACCTCATTTCAATACCGCTCTCGTTTAGCAGGACCACCGCCGAGCCATAGATGTGACCTTTTATGCTGAAATCCAAAGGGAGATCATGAAAAACAGAACATCACCTCGGGCCCAGCCAGCATGTCGGAGAGGAAAACATGCGCAATGACATCATTATCATTAGCCGGACTATTACATCTGGAGAAAAAAAACACAATAAAGGCCAGATGGTGATGATGTGTGGTTAAAGGGGAAACTATAGGATGTGTAATAAAAGGAAAGGTCAGTGCACAAACCAGTGCCTCATTCTGTTAGCACAGTAAATGAGAATAAAGCGCTGAGTCAATACTGAAATTACGCACATCTGTATTCAGAGCAGTGTGTGGAAAGAAAGAAAGATAAGCCCTGATACTTCAGTTGTTTGCGTGTTTTTTTGCATATATTACGGATCTGACGCTCTGCAGTAAATAAGATGCTGACCTGCAGATGTTTAAAAGCCGCAAACGATTTAAATCAGGCTTGTGTGACACGATTTAATCGTCTCTACGCGATATTACGCTGCAACCAGATCCAGTGACAGTTTAATGCGAAATAAAATCTATCAGGGGGAGTTCCACTTAGCTAACATTAGACACTAGGGCTGCACGATATTGAAGAAAAGCGCGATACGCGATAACCTGTTAAATAATGCGATATGTGGTACTATAATGCTATAATTGTGTAGAATCAAATTAAATTATATAAATGTTTCATGTTCTTTTGAGGAAAAGAAAGCACTCTCTGCCGTCTGCGTCGCCCTAAAACTTTTCGTAACCTTTTGAAGTATTAAAATCAATCAAAATCATATGCATATCGCGATATTTACATTTGCGATATTTCGATAATTTCGATATATTGTGCAGCCCTGTTAGACACCTATATATTTAACATCAATTAGCAGTAATTATTTTTGGATTCCATCAAAAGATTTCAGTCCAAGTTGGTTAAAAATGATCTACAGCGAAATCTGAGATCTAACTAACTAATTACAAATAATATTTTTTCCCCATCCTGCACCAGTTAGCGATCAGACGCGTTCAAACACTTTGAGCAGCATTTTTGTCACTTCGCCCTTTCTTCACACTTATCAAAGTTGCTAGAGATAATTCGCATGCTGGAAAAATGGATCAGGAAAAATTGAGGATGACGTATCGAGGATGAGGTGTGGTGCGCACAGTGATCAGAAGCGGTAGCAGTGATGTTTGGCTGTGATTTAATCCTTCACTTCTGTGTAATTCTGCTATTTGTTATTGTTTTAGTCCTCACCATGTGATGCTTCATGCTATAGACAAGATTTTAGCACCAATTTCACATGCTGAAGCACAGTGAGGCTAGATTTTCAATAATCTGTACACTTCAATAATACATACACTTCAGTACTCCATACAGATCAATACTCCATAAACTTCAGTACTTTGTATAATTCAATATTCTCTAAACTTCAGTACTCTGTACACTTCAATATTCCGTAAACTTCAGTACTCCGTACACTTCAATATTCCGTAAACTTCAGTACTCTGTAAACTTCAGTACTCTGTACACTTCAGTATTCTGTAAACTTCAGGTTCTGTAAACTTCAGTACTCTGTACACTTCAATATTCTGTAAACTTCAGTACTCTGTACACTTCAGTATTCTGTAAACTTCAGTACTCTGTAAACTTCAGTACTCTGTACACTTCAATATTCCGTAAACTTTAGTACTCTGTACACTTCAGTATTCTGTAAACTTCAGTACTCTGTAAACTTCAGTACTCTGTAAACTTCAATATTCCGTAAACTTCAGTACTCTGTACACTTCAATATTCCGTAAACTTCAGTACTCTGTACACTTCAATATTCCGTAAACTTCAGTACTCTGTACACTTCAGTATTCTGTAAACTTCAGTACTCTGTAACTTCAGTACTCTGTAAACTTCAATATTCCGTAAACTTCAGTATTCTGTAAACTTCAGTACTCTGTACACTTCAGTACTCTGTACACTGAGCTATTTTGTGTGTATGGAAGGTGTAAATGCAGACAGTTTCTCTACGATATACAGAACCGTTTCAGTTGTAGTGGGAACTTTACAGATATTACACTGATTCAGGTCAGAATAATGTTTGTGTAGCTAGGCTAGCTGCGTCATCTCATCCAAAACAACACTCTAGACCCACATGAGAATCCAAGAGTGTATAGAGTTCTGATATTTTATTTCTTTTTTTTTTCAAAGAAAGAAAGATGGGAAATCAATAGGACACGACGGAAAAGAAGGATGTTCAAGCATTTTCGATGCAATTTTCCTGAGATCTGGCAACCCTGCCTGACTGACAAAGAATCCTTGCTGGAGATGGACGTGAGTAAGATGTTGGCTTCCTGCTCCGACCAAGAGTCTCCTTCAAGCAAACCTCAGGATTCCACTTCACTCAGCCTCGTGCTGCTTTCGACATAATGAAGCCCATTTTTTTTCACGCAATTACGTTCTGATTATGCCACCTGACTCATATAGCTGTCTATATAATTGCAAGCATATTGGCGTTTTCATGCTGGCGCTGATTTAATCAAAGCGGTTAACACGAGTCGTGAGAATCACGACGCATCGAGAGGCATCGTATTTCTTTATTTCGGTGACAATTTAAATCCCTAAATGGTCTATAATGGTCATGATGTGCTTGTAAGAGTCACTGGTCCAATTAGAGGAGATAAGGAACGAAGCAGACTTTGTATTTCCACATCATTGCGAAGACAAATCGAAATTTGGCGATCACTTCCTGTCTAATTCCTGCGCAGCTAATAAATACGATTCCATTTCAGCAGGATCGTTTGTGAATCACGGAGCACTGGGAGGACGATAAGTCGCTACAGCGTTACGCAGTGTCATGGTCTGGTCAGCTCAAGTTCCCATCGCTCTACGAAATGACCTGCATACAGATGAGCGATTCCCTGAGCAGGGATCCGAGGAATCGCCGCCTGACAGAGACATCACACCATTCGGAGTAACGAGACGGCCCCTCCATGCCGTGCAGTGCCGTGCCGTGCTGCGCTGCACCTTTGATTTGTATGGAGATGGAGATTCTTCCAGCTCCTTCTCTTCCCTTAGCTCTAATTAAATTCTACGTGCCATTTATCATTTTGAGGGAGAACAGGGACCGAAGCTCGGATGAATCGGGAATGGGGCAGGCGCCGAGAGCATTAGGCTCTTATTTAGGCGATGGGGACGTCATGCCATGTCTCTGGTGGCTGATTTGCATACGAGAAAACAAAAGTCTCGACGTCATTGTGCTAAACGCTGAGCGTAAAGAACCCATAAATCTGTCTACAGCCGAGTTTCCATCCACTTTCTGCACATTTTGTAAGCGTTACAACAAGAATACCAAAAAAAAAAAAAAAAAGTTTGCAAACTTTTCTGCCAGCAGCTCGTTCCCATTAACTTAAAGAAATAAAAACTGTTTTACGGCTTTGTGACAATGTCTATCGTTTGTAGCTCTATACAAATAAAACTGGATTGACTTTATCAGTCCACCTGTCTGGGTTTACTGTGCAAACAGTCGGAATATTTGTCCTCGCCATGTGTGCAAACATGCTGACGTGTTATTTCAGTCGTCTCAGTGCTCATGTCAGCACATCCACATCGCTTTAACAACGACAGAAACGTTTAAGGAGTAAAAAAACTTAAGCATAATGAACACCTACAAGTCCACACTGAAAAAGTGAATACAAAGTAACACACAACGGGATGTGCGGTCACAGGAAAACAATCCACACCAGGGTGGTGAGGACATGAAGTTGATTATTTTCCTGTTGCAGCACATCCTGGTGTGTGTTATTCCTCTTATACCACAGTGATTCGCCAAAGATTTCAGTCATTCCCTCACCAGACTCTCTTTCCACGTTACCGAGAAACCACAAAGCGTTAACTCCTCTCTCGTGAAGTTTTCGGAAAACTTACAGCTTTACCTCTGACTGTTACAAAGCGCTGACACTGGAGACTCCTTCCATAACAGAAAACGTCACCACGTCAGCGATTACATGCGTTTTTAAATCCTTTCAAGTGCCTGTGTTACTACAGAAGCTGCAATGCTGCTACTATAGAAACTACATCGTGTCCTTTAAGACACGTTTGTCCCTGAGAGCAGTCCCGGGTAAAAAGATTGAATCAGTGAGCAGGGAAAGGGTTCGAGCTCCAGGTGTGTGCTGCTGCTCTCAGGAGGAAAACCAGCCTTATTTATATCCTGACAAAACAGCAAAGAAGCCAAGTGAGACCACTAAACCAACCGGAACAAACAAAAAACCCCACAAACATTGACTTTGCAAAAGATACAGCAAACTGCTCCCATGGCAACCAATACGGAGTCCCAGTGAAGGTGCTGCAAGCTAATATGTTTCTGATGGCTCGTATTCCTGCTCTGCTACACAAACATTTAATACCCTTACAAACACCACTACCGCTGTATGGTAAGACTCGCTACGAAGGCTTATGAACACATTCATAAACAGAGAATAAAACACTTGGGGTGATGCTGGTCTAGTAAAAATAATGATTACATACAGGAAGTGCTTTATCCTGGCTGGATCCGGGGTCTATCTTGGGAACACCGGGTGTGAGGCGGGAATGCACCCTGGATGAATCGCAGTCCCTCACACACACACACACACACACACACACACACACATATTCCCACCCAACCACAGCTAATACACCTACTGGCACGCTTTTGGAAGGTGGGAAGAACTCGGATGAAACCCACACGAACATGTTATTAATTAACGAATCTACGTTTTAAAATTTTCATCCATAAATACAGCAATAACAAAGTGCTTAGTGCTTTACGCGTGTATTATAACATGTTACACCAGAGCACTGTTGAGTTCTGCGCTCTGATTGGTCAGAAGGTGTTGATTAGTTTGCTATAACAGCAGCCCTGACAGTAGCGCACGTTTATATTAATGCACTCGTTCTAATACGTTATCGTTTCCATAGTAACCGCTCATTCATAGGGACTTGTACAGTGGACGTTCGGCTTTAGAAACGGATTTTAAAAAATGTTGATATGTTAACGTTTTCTTAAAGTAAGGAGATGCTTATGTAACATTTATGGAAGGAGTCTCCAGTGTCAGCGCTTTGTAACAGTCAGAGGTAAAGCTGTGACTTTATGTTTTGCGACAGATAGACTGAGATACAGAGACGGCGTAAGCGTACAGTGGGAATTCCCTGCAGAGAGAAACTTCCTCGTTCACGCACTTTCGAATGACGGAAAAAAAAAGTGCTTACACTGCACTCCTCCAACTCTTTTCCTCCCACTCTCGCTCTGTTATCTCTCCGTTTATCTCTTTCTGTCTCTCACCCACGCACCACACGTCCTACTTAGTGCCTCCCTCGTGTTTCCGTGGCGATGCCTCACTCCAGCCTCGTCTCTCCATCTCACACTCTCGTCTGCTGAAGTCGGATGGCTGCTAAAGGACGAGTTGTGAGTGTCAGCGGTTCTTCTCCTTCGCTACACTAGCAGAACACTTCACGAAGTGGGTCACTAAACGCTGCCAGTTTGTGATCACACTTTCATCCAGTTTCATCCCTCAGCTCCAGAGAGAGAGAGAGAGAGAGAGAGAGAGAGATGGCAAATCAGGTCCTGAAAGCTTCGAGGCATCCCGACCCTGTCTCGAGGCATTTTCTTCCACTCTGACTGGTGACTCAGCCCGAAGTCAACCCTGAAATAACCCCAATCCCCTCAAACCGGTTTTAGACAGTGTCTTTTAAAATTATTACAAGCTCTCAGTAAAATCTCAAGCGAATTCTATACCAGATTGAATGTCGCACGGTGTTAAGCCAGCTTTAGAGGACGACAAACATGACTCTGAAGCCCTGGTTTACTTTATTTAGATACCAGATTAGAGCTTAGATTAGAGAGTTTACTGTCATTCTAGCCATATACAGTTAAAGTTCCTGTTCTCACATCTTTCCGTCATCAGCCTTTTTTTCTCTTTCTCTTGAAGACAAAAAAAAAACCTTGTCATGTTACGGAAAAACCGCAAAACGTAAACTCCTCTGTCCTGAAAATGTCAGAAGACTTAAACTTACAGCTTTAACCTCTGACTGTTACAAAGCACTGACACTGGAGACTCCTTCCATGTGTCCAATGTTACATAAACATCTCCTTACGAAAAAAACTTCACCATATCAAAGACTACACACGTTCAAATCTGTTCATAAAGCAGAGCGTCAGGCGTACACGTCCCTGTGAATGAGCTGTTGCTATAGAAACGATGACGTATCAGAACGAGCGCATTAATATAAACCTGCGCTACTGTCAGGGCTGCTGTTGTAGGAAACTAATCAACGCCTTCTGACCAATCAGAGCCCAGAACGCAGTGCTGTGGGAAATCCTGAACTTGCGGTCGTTTTGTCTCTCTGTTTGTAGCGAGCTCTAATTCACTTCACACTCATAATGTGTGTTATGTAACACAAACAGAAGGTTATTGCGCTTTTGCCCTTTTATATCGCTAAAAATATCTTTTATTTATAAGAAGGCAGAAACTCCGACAGACCTGAGGCCATGTATTTTTTATGCGGCTCTCCTTCCTCTGTGCCCTTTAAGAGCTCTCAGGAATACGCTCCCGCAGTGAGGAGTGTTAGGTGTAGCCCGAGCTCGCACCGCTCCCATACTGCACTCGGTGTCAGGAAATTAGAGCAGCAAGCAGGAATTATGAGAAAACTCGACACGGATAATTAGAAGTGGAATTGGGAGCATGTGAGGTTACACCGATGACTGAGCACGAATAAAAGAGATAAGAGGGAAAAACACAATGTTTCTCGAATTTTACATTCTACAATATTATCCTCTATTTCCACAGCTGCTCTGAGAAAAGAAAAATAAAACAAACGAAATAAGAAATTAAGAAAGAAAAAAAAAACAACTTCTGTTTCTCTTAATTCACAAACTCGAACTTTAAAAGGAAAGGAAGGCAAAAGAAAGCATGAGGAAGGAAGGAAAAAAGTAAAGAAAAAAGCAACAGATAGAAAAAGCAACAAGGAGTAAAAGAAAGAAAGAATGTAGGAAGGAAGGAAGGAAGGAAGGAAGGAAGTGTAAAGGAAAACAAAAAGCAAAGAAAGAAATAAGAAGATTATTTCACAATTTTGAACTTTATAAAAACAAAAGAAAGGGCAAAAGAAATAAAGCACAAAAAAAAGAAAGAGTCAAGACGGAAGGAGAGAAGGAAGGGAGGAATGAAGGAAGAGAGGAAGGAGAAAAAGTAGAGGGAAAATCAAAAGAAAAAGAAGGAAGGAAGGAAGGAAGGAAAAATGAAAGAAAGAATGAAAGGTAGAAAGGAAGAAATATTTTTTTAATGATTTGTGAAACAGCAACAGCTGAGCTTTGAGTAAAATGTTTGTTTGTTTGTTTGTTTGTTTGTTTTCCCAGAAGCGGACTTTTGGGATTTGCCAGCGACTCGAGGACGTTTTCTACACAGCTGTATTCAGCGCTTTGTGACTAAACGCTGTTTGGCAGGAAGTTGTTTATTTCCTTTTCCTCAGCTCCTTGCTGACTCAGACCTCCGAGTTCTCGCTGGTAATAAACAAAAGTTTCCCGTCGTTTTACTGACTCTGCTGACTCAGCGCGCTGCCGGGGACGGGGCGGAGCTCGGCGGAGACGCTCCTTCTCTTCCTGTCTTCCTTCTCTCCGGTGTGTGACCCCTGAGCTGCTGGAGGGTTTATTTACAGCGGCGTGTGATTGCGTTCGTGATTAATGAGCTGGCGTGGAATAAAGAACCCGGGTTCTGTAAGCGAGACACAGTGGCTTCCCTCCACTCCTTCAGCTCTGACCTACTTTCTCCTTTTAGACTGATCGAAACTAATGACTTCCCCAAACTCCGCCAGCGCACTTCTGCACACGGAGCACTGAGGATCCTACAGCAGGCCACGCCCAGCTTCAGCCTCCACCACCGCGAGCACAGCGCCGCACGGACAGCGACAGTACAGCGACATAAACACTCTAAAATCCTCCACATTTAATCACATAACGCATAATATACACACGAACAAATTCTGTATACAACACGTTTGTTACATTTATTTCAACCTGTGAGCTCAGAAACATTTGAACAAACTGGAAACTGTGCTTTATCCACGATCCCAAGTGCTTTTTCCACGATCCCATGGGTTCCTCCAAACAAAAAAACTACTCAAGAACAAATTTAGCTCCGCCCACCTTTGCTAATTTGCATAATATGCAAAACTACACATTTGGTGTCAAACTACTCAGCAGAGTAAATCCCAATGACTGGCAAAAACATCTTGATATTTGTAAACAACATGGCCACCACTTGTCAATCAATATTAACGGGCGGAGTCTTATTTACTCATTACTTATTACTTACTAGCAGTCGTAACTCATCGTAACTCGTAAGTCATAACGCGTGAGCGCTTGCATGAATTCGCACGAAACTTGAAAGGCATACGTAAGACAAGATTCTGAGGTCATTTACAAAGGGGGCGGAGCCAAACTCAGATTACTGTTTCGTAGGAACAAGATCAAGCTGATATTTGTTAAGGTGCAGCTCTGTGCTAATCTGTAAGTAGATTTATGATGATGATGACCTAATTCATTAAAAAAAAAAAAAAAAAAAAAACATGGCTACCATCAGCCAATCAGCTTTCAGCACGCATTTGACGCTTTGAGTTAACACTGAGCTAATTATTATTCAAGTTTCAGGAAGTGACCCGCGAGTAACTGATGCAATCGCACTCAAATTGGCCACTTGGGGGCGCTATTCATATTTGTGCACACAAAAACAAAGCACACCTCTTGGAAAATAGAAAGAAATTTCTTTTTTAGCTTTATTCTATTGCTGAAATGACAGAAAATTGCTTTTTGGACCATTTAGCCACACCCACTCAAATCTATGATTATAATTTGCATAATATGAGAAACCTGCTTTCTTGTCCTAGGATTTTTGGCCAATAGTGTAATCTGTAAGTGTATATTTCATCACAAATAACACTGAAGGCCTTTACAGTTTATGAATATCAGGATAAAGTTGAAATATAAACCCGTTTTTTTTTTTCCATTCTGCTTAAACCTTCTGCTAATCATAATCATCAATAATGTCAGAGATCTGTATTCTGTAAGCGCCCTGAGAAGAGCATTTTCACAGATTTTTATCATTGCATATTGTATAAAAACATCTAAACAGCACATTTAACGCATCACGACGCCTTTCAGAAGCAGCTTCACAACAGAGGAAGCTGAAAAGCTGAGATATCGGATAATGCACTCAGGAGCCATAAAGCTAGCATTTAACAGCAATATGCTATGGAGTGTCATGAATCTCTTGGATTTAGTGATTACTTCATGATTTTAGCATTTCGCTCATCAGTGCACTAATGTTCTGAGCTGGAAATGTTCGGTAGTCTTTAAAAAAAATTTTTTTAATTGATTTTAATTGATTTTTTTTCCAAAATCAACATTCTGTACCTTCTAATCCTGTGACAACTTAAAATGTTTGTTTGATCTGAATTTACTGCGCTCATCTCTGAAGACCCGTTTGTTAAAGACTCTGATGGAGGAAAAGTTCAGGGTTTTATGCCGAGCACAGGAGCACGCATGGGCTTAAAGTCACTTAATTATTAGAGTGCACATTGTTCAGTCTATTTTAGGTCCCGATTTGTTCATTTGCTGAAAAGGCTGCTCAGGGCAGAATGTATAATTCCACTGCTGACGTCTGATTCCTGCTTTTAGAGATCTGATCTTCTCTCACATCACGTCAGAGTGTTGATTCTGGGAGAGTGGACGTCAGGGATAAGGGCTGTATGAGACGTAATTGGATTTGTTCACTGTATTTGCTGTCAGATCCACGCTGGTTATTAAGGTATTGTACGTGTACGCAGGGTAGAGCGGGACAGATTTCACGGAGACACTGAGATTTCACCTGCAAATCACGTTTATACTACAAAAAAAAAAAAGAAAAAGAAAGAAAAAAGAGTTTTTAAATATGGAAAGGAGACCGGCCATGTCTTTAACCCAATCCCCCCCCCCGGCAAAAAAAAAAAAAAACAGTCATGAGGAAGTGCATATTAATCAGGTAAAGGAGGTATCTGATAGCTTTTGGTGGACTGTACGGCCACTGAGCTGCTAATATGTGTATAATGATCACTTTGCTGCTCGTAATGCGTATATAATAAGTTCTTAATTTAGCGTATCGTGTTCTAAATCCTCAGAATTAGCCCCAGGAGCTTTTCAGGTTGAGGTAAAGTCCGCGTCCCGGCTCGTCCAGACAGAGAAATAAATTGCTTCTGCGCTTGTAGTTACGTCGACGTGAGCGATGATCGCCCTGCAACAGGTGCAATCTTTTTTTAATATCTTCACGCGCTGTTCTGATCCAGCATGCCGATTTTCAGCACGCTGACCTGACGTGAGGGAGTTTAATACCTCACACGGACACGTTTAGTGTTTTATCGCTCTGCTTGACTTCTGTGTTTCAGAGCTTTCAGAGGTTTCACGCTGGATTAAAAGGTACAGGTTGCACTGCTTAGAAGTGTGTCTAGATCTGTAATATTTATATTTTTAACGAATAAGGTCAGTTTGGGGGAGAAGTGGAGAGGGTTGCCAGGTTTCGTCAAAATTCCCAGCCGAACTGCAACTCGAAAAACGCCCAAAAAGACAAGCAAAAAATGTTCGGGTACAAGGAAAGGTAGACGCAATTTCCTTCTTTCTTCTCAGCCTTCAACCACCTGCTCACAGAACTCAAAAAAAAAAAAAAAAAAAAAAAACGCCAGATCTACTGAATCTACTAAAAATGTTCGGTATACAGAATATTGGGTACATTTTTATTTTTATTTTCATCATTGGTTTGCTCCAGTAACACCACCTAAACACTGAGATTATTATTATTATTATTATTATTATTATTATTATTATTATTATTATTGTATGTATATATGTTTTGTGCATTCATTTAATTTTCAATTTGTAATGTATTTATTTATTTTGAATTTTAAAAAAATTTAATTCATGCATTATTTTGTATTATGTAAATAATTAAACTTCTATATGACTTTTCTTTCTTTCTTTCTTTCTTTCTTTCTTTTTTTTCTTTAAGTACTATTAAATTTAATTAAATTTTATTAGCCCTTTCAGGTAATTATATCCATTTATTTATTTATTTATTTATTTATTTTCTATGTGTATTGGCAGCATATCTACTATTTATTATTGTTCCCTTTTTTCCCCCTTTTTTGTATGTTTATTTTCAATAACGTTCAATTAATTAATTTATTTATTCATTTATTCATTCGTTATTTTTGCATTATGTAAATCATAACCTGTTAAACATTAACAATCAGCCTTTAGCATTAACGTTACCATTAGCGTCACATGACCTACAGCGTCTGCTCTGCAGATGAAAGGGTTAATGATGAGTCCATCAGCAGGAATGACGTGTAACTGTTGTCCACTTTCTCTGAGCCGCTGCTCCTGTAACCTTCACAGTGCTGTCACAAAGCTCAGGATTGCTGCTTTAAAAAATAAATACATAAAATTCCAGTGAAAGCTTTAAGCCATGAGCCGGGCATTCGAGACATTCAGGGCTCTGACGTTTTATACCCAAACCGAAAAAATAATGATGTACTGTTATTTAAGAAGAACTCCGAACAGCACGTGAGCTCTGAGCCGCTGACGTTCTGCAGACGTGTCCCTCTGAGGACGGGATCAGTGTTAGGGCTAATATCCGGGATGTACAGCTTTCCGTGCTAAGCTCTCAGGTGAATGATCATAAACCCAGGTGTGTGTACAGACTCAGCAGATGACAGATGATTACAGCACACAGCGTGAGTCATACGGCTTTTTACTGCTGTGTGTGAGACAGTCTACACAGAAACAAAAAAAGAGGGGTGCCAAAATTTTGACAATATGAGCAGAGGCAATTATTTTTGCTAAATACTGTCTAAATATTCAATATTCAACACACACACACACACACATCGTAGAAGGCTTCCCTCAGTAATTTCAGATACAGTAATGCCAGTCAGAGAGTCGGAGTGTGTGTTGACAGTGTGGGGGAGGTTCCCTGTGAAAAAAAAAAAACCTGACGAGGAATCCACTGAGAGGACACAACATCTGCATTAGTACACACCTCATGAGTTCTCACAGTGACACACACACACACACACACACACACAGTGTTCTCATAGCTCTGGCAAAGAACCCACATCCCTCATATACACATATACACTTACACACACACACACAGCTCATGATTTCTCATAGTGACACACACACACACCCACCCACACACACACACACACACACACAGCTCATGATTTCTCATAGTGACACACACACACACACTGTGACTGAGTTCTCACAGCTCTGTCACAGAACCCATATCACACACACACACACAAACACACACACACACACACACAGTGTTCTCATAGCTCTGGCAAAGAACCCACTTCCCTCACATACACATATACACTTACACACACACACACACAGCTCATGATTTCTCATAGTGTCACACACACACACACTGTGACTGAGTTCTCACAGCTCTGTTACAGAACCCACATCACACACATACACACACACACACACACACACAGAGCTCATGAGTTCTCGCAGTGACACACACACACACACACACTGTGACTAAGTTCTCACAGCTCTGCCACAGAACCCACATCACACACACACACACACACACACACAGTGACTGAGTTCTCACAGCTTTGTCACAGAACCCACATCACACACGCACACACCCACACACACTGTGACTGAGTTCTCACAGATGTGCAACAGAACCCACATCACACACATACACACACACACACACAGAGCTCATGAGTTCTCGCAGTGACACACACACTGTGACTGAGTTCTCACAGCTCTGTCACAGAACCTCTGCCCCCCGACACACACCCTGAGTTCTCACAGTGAGACACACACACACACACACACACTCACACCCACAGCTCTGCTTCAGTCTGAGTGGAGGGAGACGTGAGAGTTGAATGAATAAGGAATGCTCTCGCAGCGATCGCTCATCATCTGCGTTCCCCCGAGTCTGCCGCTAATTTTGGTGGGACTTGAAGGATTATTTGTTCCGTGCACTTTTCATTAAACACTCCTCTGTTCAGTGGAGAGAACCGTTCTGCCAATAATGGACACAAATCCTTTTTTATGAGCCGGAGCTACGCTCGTCTAGACAAGAACTACCGAAATCTGTACGTGATTTAACACGAACCTGTCCATGTGGCTGCGTTTACGACTGGTCACATGACCGTAACCGTTTAATCCAACACCTGAGACCCATAAAAGAAAACCCTTAAAGGATATACATCATAAACACTGTGTGTGTGTGTGTGTGTGTGTGTGTGTGTGTCTCACTGTGAGAACTCAGGGTGTGTGTCGGGGGGCAGAGGTTCTGTGACAGAGCTGTGAGAAATCAGTCACAGTGTGTGTGTCACTGCGAGAACTCATGAGCTCTGTGTGTGTGTGTGTGTGTGTGTGTGTGTGTGTGTGTGTGCGTGTGTGTGGTGCTGCTTTAGGAAAATAATCAGTGACGAGGTGGTGTGATGAAGCGGAGTTACTGTTACCATTCCTCTATTCCTCTTAGGGATAAAGAGAGGGAGAAAAGAAAAGAAAAGAAAAGAAGGAAGGAGAGAAGGAAGGAATGAAAGAAAGAAGAAAAGAAAAGGAAAAGAAAAGACAGGAAAGTGGGGGAGGGAGGGAGGAAAGGAAAGGAAAGGAAAAGGGAGGGGAGGGATGGAGGGAGGAAAAGAAATAAAAGAAAAGGAAAGTGAGGGATGGTAGAAAGGAAAGGGAAGGAAGGGAAGGAGGGAGGAAAAGGATGCAAAAAAGAAAGTGAAGGAAGGAAGGAAGGAAGGAAACGAAAAAGAAAGGACAGGACAGCGAGGGAGGGAGAAAGAAATAAAGGAAGGAAGGAAGAGAGGAAGGACGGAAGGAAGGTAAAGGAAGCGAAAGGACAGGAAAGCAAGGGAGGGAGAAAGAAAGAAAGGAAGGGAAGAAGGAAGGAAGGACGGAAGGAAGGTAAAGGAAGCGAAAGGACAGGAAAGCAAGGGAGGGAGAAAGAAAGAAAGGAAGGGAAGAAGGAAGGAAGGGAGGGAGGGAGAAAGGAAGGGAATGGAAAGTGGGGAAAAGACAGAAGGAAGGAATGAAGGAAATCTGCTGCCTGTTGTTCCTCCTGTTTTTTGACGAACTCCAAGTGAGTGGGAGGTCTCACTAAATGGATATGACTCTGTGTGTGTGTGTGTGTGTGTGCGTGTGTGTGTTCTTGCCAGTCTGCCGCTATCACTAGGTGTCATGCTGAAGGATTTCCTCGACTCGGCACGGTTGCCTAGGACACGGCGTGTTCCAGCCGGGTAAAAATAGCTGGTGGTCGGCGGCCATGTTGCAGCAGCCGGCCTTTTAAACGGCCTCCTCTTAATGAGAAACATCTCTTTGTGTCACTCTATGACTCATTCATAAACACCTGCTGGTTTATCACACACACACACACACACACAGTGCAGATGAGCTGTACTGAGTGTGTGACCTATAGCCTTCATTATGAGAGGCGGAAGGTTCGCAGGACGAAGTGGACGAATCAATCTTCACACAAACACTGTGTCTAATAAAGAATCATTTAAACACTGACACTGTGTTCAGAATAAAGATTCATTTAACTTTTAATCTCGTTTTGAACTTAATTTCCAGAAAGTTCCACATCTTACATTTCACTGTTAGATCAGCTTATAACGTGACCGGAGAGACAGGAGCCTAAAAGATTCACTGAGTCATTTGCTGATTTGTTCACTGATTCATTTGATAATTTGTTCACCGATTCATTTGCGGATTTGTTCACCGATTCATTTGCGGATTTGTTCACTGATTCATTTGCGGATTTGTTCACTGATTCATTTACTGATCTGTTCACTGATTCATCTGCTGATTCGTTGACTGATTCCTTTGCCAATTCCTTTGCTGATTTGTTCAATGATTCATTCACTGTTTCCTTTGCTGAATTGTTCACTGAATCATTTGTTGATTCATTCACTGATTCATTTGCTGATTTGCTCACTCATTCCTTTGCTCATTTGTTCACTGATTCATTTGTTGATTCATTCACTGAATACTTTGCTGATTCGTTCACACATTTGCTGATGTGGAATGGAAAAGAAAAGAAACTAAAAAAAAGAGAAGAAGAAATAAAAGGAAAAAGAAAGGGGATGAATTATTTAATTTAATTTAAGATCATAATCATTGTGTAACCCTGCATAGTATAGATGCATAATAAATTTTAATGAGCGAATCTCGTTTATGAACAAAATGATTCATTATATACTTTTAATAAACGCTGACTGATGAATTTTTCAGGACAGAAGTAAGCTGTCAGCAACAACTGAACTAAATGAGCGACTCGACTCATTTTAGTGAATCATTTAAAAGTAACTGATTCGTTCTTAAGTATTACATATGTAGGATAAAACTAATGTGCAATATTCTTGTGTGTGTGTGTGTGTGTGTCAGGTTGAGTAATGTCATAGTAGGAAATAGTGCATTTTTAAAAAGAGATAGTGTTGCATTTTTAAAAAGAGCTAAGCTCACACGGACCACCAGAATAAATTTTTAATCCTTGGTGATTTATGTTATGATGTGAGTTTTTTTTTTTTTTACTCAGAAGCAGAGAGAGGTTGCTTATACTCGTCTGATTTTCAGATGCTGAGCCTAATTGGACCTCCTAAAGAGAGAATGAGTGTTTACTCGGAGCTCACTCTTCTCCTCCGCTTGGCTCGTCTTCCTGAGAGATGACAGCTATTGTCCTGCGGGAGAAATGGGTTCTCCTGATACACTCTGATGACAGGTGTCATTTATCAGCCTGAGAACGTACCTGCCAGGCGGCGGAGAACCGAGAGCCGAGAGCGTTGAGATGAGAATCTCTGTGGTGCTGGAGATAGTCGATTTAAGATGTTTCAGAAAATTGACACTGAGACAAGCGAAGGGTGTCGGGAAAAAAAACAAAAAATTCTCCTGTCAAGCTGCCAAATACCTCCAGTCTGTCTTTATTTGGAAAATAATAATAACTAGGTAAAAATGAAAATAAATGAAAATGTACTGTGTTACTTGATTATGGATTTAAACATAGTGATGCTCTTAAAAAATAGAAAAAAGAAAAATATATATATTTAATAAGTTTTAATTAATTTGGATTAATTAATTAATTAAAAAGCAAATAAAGAGGGGGGAAAACAGAAATCCATCATGAAGAAAATATAGTGAAAATTAATTTTGTTTCTATAAACTTAGAAAGCAGGAGGATGAGAGAAGAAGATGGCGATGAGAGAGAGAGAGGAAGGAAAAGACGGAGTGATGAGAAAACAAGAACACTGCAATTAACGAAATAAAAGAGTTTTCATATATCAAAATATGATATAAAATCGATATAAACTCTATATAAACTCTATATAAACTCTATAAACACTACATAAACTCAACCCAATATAAACTCAATACAAACTCTACAGAAACTCTATAAATTCTATATAAACTCTATATAAACACTATGTAAACTCTAAACTTCGTATATACACTAATTAAACACTATAAACTCTATATAAGCTCAGTATAAACCATAAACTCTATATAAACTCTATATAAACACAATAAAACGCTATATAAATTCTAAACACAATATAAACTCTATATACACCATATACACACTATATAAACACTATAAACTCTATATAAACTCTATATAAACTCTAAATTCTATATACACACTATATAAACACTATAAACTCTATATAAGCTCTAAATAAATTTAATTTTCTATATACACACTATATAAACACTATAAACTCTATATAAGCTCTATATAAACTCTAATTTTCTATATACACACTATATAAACACTATAAACTCTATATAAGCTCTACATAAACTCTAATTTTCTATATACACACTATATAAACACTATAAACTCTATATAAGCTCTATATAAACTCTAAATTCTATATACACACTATATAAACACTATAAACTCTATATAAGCTCTATATAAACTCTAAGTTCTATATACACACTATATAAACTCCTTATAAACATTCAGGATATTTAAGATTCCGTACAGATCAGCTTTACGTTCTCATTAATAAAGAAAACAGAGAGAAATCAGAGAGAGGCCATCGTGACTGGTTTCCTCATTAGATGACAGCGTAATGTAGTTTAATTCTACACTCCATTAAAATCACATGCAATAAAAAGGGTGAGAGCTGATAAACGAGACGCTCAGCAGGAAAGAGCTGCTGAACACGAGCTGATCGCAACACAAACGAGTCCGACACGCGCCAGGAACGTGTGAAGACATGATGAAAACACGTCAGCCCACGTCCGTGATCTGTCTGAACCCCAGCCTTTAAACCATCGCACACAGAAAGAACGTTGACTTGCAGCTAATGATCTTTTTAAATCAAAACCGGTTTTCCATGTGGAGAGTTCGGAATAATAAAAAATACAAAAAAAAAAAAAAAAATAGCCAAACTATTATTGTGTATATTTAAATATTGTTTACAATTTTTAATACTTTGTTTGTTAAAAAAAAGACTTTATTTATTTATTTATTTATTTATTTATTTACTTACTTACTTATTTACTTACTTATTTCAGTTAAAGGCGTCCCTGAGTGTAATGTTTGAGAAGCTCTGCTCTAGAAATCACTGATTAAACATCAAATAATTAACTGCTCAAACAAGAAAGAAAGAAAGAAAGAAAGAAAGAATTGTCAAGTTTCATCAAAAGAGTCGTTTTGAGAAAGAAAGAAAGAAAGAAAGAAAGAAAGAAAGAAAAAAAATAAATTAACAAGTTTCATGAAAAGAAAAACAGTCAAGTTTTGAAAAAGAAAGAAAGAAAGAAAGAAAAAAGAAAGAAAGACTTGAATACTTTGTCGAATAATTAAAAGCAGTTTAATTTTTTAAACTTTACTTAGCAGCATTAGCACTCTATAAGAGCGACTTTGTTATAAATAAATAAATAAATAAATAGCTGTTATGTATCTCTGATTCGTATTGATTGTGACTGCTGTTTTGTACGAAAGAATTTTTATTTATACAAACTTCATCCCTTGACTTTTTTGCGAAACAAACACTTCCACCCTTTTCCATGGCCTTGCTGTGAAAAGCTCGTGGTGGAGCCGACGTGCAGCGTCTCAGCCGTTTACAACATTAACTTTGTAAAGAGTTTCAACCTTGGAAACTTTTTTTAATCCTTTGAAATTGTCTTTTGATCGCTCCAGCCTTTAGTCTGGAAAGAAAAAGAAAAGTCCCTCAGGACAAGAACAGCATTTTTTCATCGAGCTCGTCATGTGTCACATGAATCGATACAACCAGATTTTTCACAAAGTTTTCAGAAGTTCCAAATTCTTCAAATGACTCCGTTATTGGAATAATTACAGGTGAACTGCTGGGACGGATCGATGATGATCGATGATGATGATGATGATGATGAATTATGTACATGTGCACGGCTGCAGACAGAGCTGTATGTTCAAGAGAATTTTAAATAGAAAGAAATGTTTTCTTTAAAGCTTTACGTTTCTCAGCAAAAAAAAAAACCATCACTGAGTGAAATGCTTCAAAAGAACTGTCTCGTCAGAAAACGCTGCTAATTTTGAATGAAAGAGGAGCGCTTCTTGCTAACATAATAGACGGTTATAATGGTCAACGTGATGCTACCACCACCATGCTTCACAGTGGGAATGGTGCTCTCGGTATGACGTTTCCACCAAATGTTGTCCCATGGGCCAAAGACATAAAAGCTGAGTTTTGGCCTGATCTGGCCAGAGAACATTGTTTTCTACGTGTTGGCTGAATCTCCAACGAATCCGCAAAACCTTCTGCAAACTCCAAACAGGATTTCATGCCGCTTGCTACTGATTCCCCCGACTCCAGTATTATGATTATGGGCTGTTTTGTGTAGATCCGCGATATAAAATCCTAATTAATTCATTTCTGTTCCGGATTGTAACACAACAAAATGTGGACGAGTTCAAGCGGGGGGGAATACTTACCCAAGACACTGTATATCAGTTCCTTTTGGTTATAATGATATAAAGTATGAAGCTAATTCTCGTTCACATGGATTTCTCTCTCTTTTGTGATACATTATAATCTTAGTGGGTCGAAAGGAACCAAAAATAGCTTGCATTAGACATGAGGATTTGTCAGATAATGACTTTTTCTCCCCCCCAGAATATAAAATATGTCTTTGAAATACTTCTTTTCCATCCATGTAGTGTTGTTCAAGTTGATATAGGGTGAAATCTAGTCTTTTTCTGAGCATTTTACAATAATTTATACATGCCATATCTTTTTTATCCTCTCATACACGTATGTCATGATTTGATCTGTAAATATGACCATATCTGATACATCTGATATTACCATTTATATGAAAAAAGTAATTTTAGCGCATGGTTATATGTACTTGAAAATGCTGCTCAATTGAAATATCATTTAGAAATGAGTAACAGTAAGTGCTGTTTTAATTATTTGCCGCTCGAATGTTATTGGGTTTAAAAAACGTTAAGTACGAAATTTCGAAATAAAATATATAACGAAACAGAGTAACAGCGTGGAAATTACAAACAACCTCAAAGGTCTCAGCAAGTCTTTTTCAGCCTAGAAGTTAGAGTAAATATGTTTCATTTTTACACACGTTTGCCCGCTTAATTACTCAGAATGAAACTTCAGCATGTCAGCTTTAATCTGAGTGTGCTGTAAACCATACAGGAATTAAAGCTCTGTTCATTCAAAATGTAAATAAATTAAAAATCGCCTGCACAGCTGTTTTGTTTTTTTTGGTCAGCTGTGCGCTGTTAAATAACTACTTCATGCACGTATCAGCTATAAATGGCATAGTGTTGATTTTAGGTTAGCTTTTACACCTGGAGTCTGTCAGCACGAGGAAAAGTTTTCAAATGAACTACGTTGCAGATTGTTACGAAGCAAGAACTGCAGCTTACAGTGAGATTTCTGCAGTAGTTGTGCAATTCGAGTCAAAAGTTGAGACTGTCCATAAGGAGAAGATTTAAAGGAACTTCGAGTAAGGGCCTCGAGTCGTCCAGAGAACTGAGAAAATCCGCTTTGGGGAATTTCTTCTTCTGGTAGAGCGCATCAAAGAGCACAGGCATTATCCAAGAAGAAGAACAAAAAAAAGCTAAGCTACAGTATGCTAAATGTACAGCGAAGTACTACTCAGACAGGATTCGTTCTGCTTGCACGGAAATACGCATCATTTTAATAAAGACTGATTGCAGAAAGACTGATCGCGTCGAGAAACACACACCGAGAAACACGCGTCGAGAAACACACACGAGAAGCACGTGTCGAGAAACATGCATCGGGACGCACGTGTCGAGAAAGATGCATCGGGAAGCACGTGTCGAGAAACACACACCGAGAAACGCGCTTCGAGAAACATGCATCGGGAAGCACGTGTCGAGAAACACACACCGAGAAACGCGCTTCGAGAAACATGCATCGGGAAGCACGTGTCGAGAAACACACACCGAGAAGCACATGTCGAGAAACATGCATCGGGAAGCACGTGTCGAGAAACACAGATCAAGAAACACAATTTGAAAAACACTCACACGTCACAACAATCGGTGTTCATGTGTTTACTGGCTTCAGTCCAGAAATAAGCTCAGAGACTGCATGAAGAACTCACTGAAACACACACACACTGCAGGTATACACACACACACACACACACACACACAGATGATGAGGCTGAACACGTAGTTACAACACATCATTTTTCTACACGTCTGTGAATCTCAGCGGCATTGAAGAGCCATTATTTCTGCAATTTATTCAACAGCTTCCGACACATGCAGTAAACAAACAAACAAACAAACAAACAAACAAACAAACCAATGGACAATAAATGAATAAATGAATGAATGAATGATTTAATGAATGAACTACCAAACAACAAACAAACCAACAAAGCAAATAAAGAATCATTTAAACAAGCAAAATCATATATAATAAAAATGAAATAAATAAATAACTAAATTTCTGTGGTTTATAAATTAACTAGGTTTTAATAAAGTTTTTAATGAAATTGATAAGATTACATTATTTTGATGAACGTGTGCTATCACAAAAAACACAACTTACATTTCACAATTAAATTCTTTTGATGTGTGTGTGTGCGTGCGTGTGTGTGTGTGTGTGTGTGCGTGTGAGTGCGTGTGAGTGTAATTAAACTGCGTAATGAATATGCAGATTAAATGTTTTTAAATAAAGTTGTGTATTGATGTACACTTTCACCAGAACAGGGTTTACTGCGATACACGTAAAGGAAAAAGTATAAAAATCTTTAAAAGCCAACCAACAAACAATCAAACCCATAGAATTAGAGGTGATGCCTGACTCGCTCCTTTTTCAGTGGAGGACAGATGTGTCCTTAAACCACTAATCTGTGACGTTACAAAGTTTGTGAAGATTAATGACGGCTTCTCTCTCTCACATTCCTCTCTCACCTTCTACTAAGCTCGTTCTCGTCGCATGGAAAATTGCGTCTGTCCTCCGACTGAACCACACAGAACCTTCATGTCACCTTCAACCTCTCCGTATTTGCTCAAAAAAAGTTCTTCCTACTTTTTTACTACGACATATAAAACGATCATTCGATTATGAAGTGCTTACCTGAAGATCTTTCTTAAGCAAATGTAAAAAGTTCCTTTATTACTTTTATTATTTCATTATTATTATTATTATTATTATTATTATTATTTCTATCAATCTGTCCAGCGTTTTCCCTCAGGTCAGGCTCTGAGTGTCTCACAACAATCACCTCTGAAGTTACACTGTGGCCTCAGACCTCACAGGAACAATCTTACACACACACACACACACACCTACACACACACACTCTCTCTCTCTCTCTCACACACACACACACACACACACGCGGCACATGAGGTTCTGAATGAGGTTCCCAAGCTGTAGACGATGTGGAAATCCATTTCACTTACCATATTTATTGATGAGACGGGTCCGATGCTGTTAACGAAGATATCGACGTCGATGACAGTCGGTTTAACTGCACACACACACACACACACACACACACACAGAGAGAGAGAGAGAGAGAGAAGATTCTGTCACACTTAAGCTGACAGCAAAATCACTAAACATGGTCATAGTCCTAATTCATCACTGTACAGAGCTACTGATATTAATCATCGAATTTAAGTGCCGAATTTTTACGAAGCAAAATTATTGGCACCCTTCAAACAAATGCACATAAGCGGAAGGATAAAAAAAAATAAATACCTTCCACTCACTAAGTCAAATCATTCAAACAGCTAGAGAAAAATATTTAACTCTGCTCACATTTAACAAAAAATAACTACGTCATTTCCCCTAGAAGAATGGTGAGGGAGTGAAAGAAAGAAGAAGTTAAGAAAATTGTTGCTCAAAAGAATTTAAAAAAAAAAAAAAAAAAAAAAAAAAGAACAGTATCTGCTTGTGGAAACGGTTCTCTGGTCTGATGGGATCAAGACAGAACATTTTGGCCTGAAGTGCTACGTTTGATGGAAACCTAACACCGCTCATCACCATCCGCACTGTGAAGCATGGTGGTGGTAGCATCATGTTGAGCGTCACCCTTGGCCCCTTGCGCTCTTCTCTGACTAATCCCCTCTTCAACCAGCTGACTGATACATTATCCCGGACTTGCGTTGATTGCTGCTTGATCTTCACGATGCCGTGGGATTAGGTACGTTCTCTAACAAACTCTGGGTTCTTCCAGGAGCAGGTGTAATTACATACAGATCATGTGACACTTTAACTGCTCACAGGGCAACTACAAGCAACTAAATACGTGACTTCTGAAGGTAACGGACTGCGCCAGAACTGTATTAAGGGTTTCAATTTCATATGCAAGCATGACTTTCTTAGAAAGAAAGAAAGAAAAACATATAATAAATATGCTGGGATAATACAGATGTTTTCGATATTGAGGGTTATTGTGTATTTAAACTCATTTCATTCATCATGTATTTAAGTTAAAGAGTAAACCTGATGTTTCCATCTCTCCCAATCTGCAAGGCCTCAGAGTTAAAGTATGTTTATGCTTTTATACGTATATATTTACAGTATTTTTATATATTTATCTCAATAAAGAACGATGGACAGTATTTTCGAATATATACGGTAAAAGACTGAAATATACTCTTCCCAGGGTGACACACAGTAAAACACATCTCACGGCAGCTTGAAGGACAGACGGCAGTTTTGAATATAAATATTCTGTGTGTGTGTGTGTGTGTGTGTGTGTGTGTGTGTGTGTGTGAGCGTGATCACTCACCGAGGTCTCAGTGTGTGATGCTGAACAGCAGTTCCTCATTAGAGCTTAAAGCCGTTGTGATTGTTACCGCCGCACACTCACACACACACACACACACACCCTCCCTCTGTTTACCTTCACACTCCATAATCGAGTCGATTAAACGACACACGCAAGGAGAGGGTTTCGAAAAAATGTAAGGGCTCAGAATTAATCAGATTTAAAGTTTTATTATCATCTGAGTAATTACAGAGTGCAGGAGCATCTGCTAATGTTCATTAACACCGCTAACTGACCCTGCTTAATTACACGAGCTTAAAACTCTGTTCACGCTTCAGCTCCCACTGAATTCTGGACTCTGATTGGTCAGAAGGTGTTGATTCATTTCTATAACAGCAGCTCTGACAGTAGCGCAGGTTTATATTAATACGTTATCGTTTCTATAGCAACAGCTCATTCACAGGGACGTGTACTCCGGACGCTCCACATACGTGGATTAAAAAAACGTGTGTAATCTTTAATATGCTGTAGTTTTCTGTAAGGAGGTGTTTATTTAACATTTATGGAAGGAGTCTCCAGTGTCAGCGCTTTGTAACAGTCAGAGGTAAAGCTGTAACTTTAAGTTTTCCGACATCTTCATCGTCTTATTAACTTCAAGAGTGGAAAAAAACGAGAGGCTGGTGAGGGAACGACTGTTTATAGCTGGACTTCATTCATTCATCGTTATTTCGTACAATATTTCGGTAGGTTGTTCCTGTTCCTGATCTTGAAGAGCAAGCAAGAACCATCTAACTGGAACATTTAGTACTGGTGCCCAAAGGGAAAAAGGGAAAAATAGCACGGTCTGACAAAAGTCTTTCAAAGAACATTTTGGACTATTTCCACTCCAGGGTGAAGGTGTCTCCGAGCAGACCAGAGGGATTTACAATGCCATAATCCGGAGTATGGACGCGTGATAAATCCTTTTATACCCACACAAAGATCCCCTGTGAATGAGTGCGTGTGTGAGCGGAATGACGAGCCTCTAACCCAGATTAAATTAACCGTGACACGGAGCCTGTAAAGAGCAGTGAGGCGTGATGATGATGATGATGATGTTGATGCACTTGTGCATATGAGCATGGATGGCTTTTTATGGCGTTGACATGACAGCGAGGGGGGGGGGCTAATAGTTTTAAAAGGTTACTGGTTAAATGATGCACATGAATTGTGTGATGATGGTACATTAGTGCAGGCTGGGGATTCCCATGGTGCTTTGCTGGCATTCCGGGCATTCCATAAACAGAGACGGAGAGACACAGAGAAGAAATGGAGCTCGTGTTTTAGTCTGGAACTTCTTCAGATCTGCTCATCTCTTTCTCTTTCGAGGATTGAGATGTTCCTGAGGGTTCTCCAGGCACGCTGAGCGTCACACACAGCTGGGTTTCCCCCGCTGGCTGAATTTTTGCTTCGTCAGCATGTTTTCTGCCCTCAGCTTCATTGTTGTGGGACAGAAAGTGATCAAATAGAGAACTTACATTTACATTATTATGTAAATGAGACACTCTGTGTCAAAGCTGTTCCAGTAAAAAAAAAAAAAAAAACGAAATTAAAAACACAGCTTGTCATGTCACGGAGAAAGCGCAAAGCGTAAACTCCTCTGTCCTAAAGAAAGACATGTCGTAGTTTTATCAGGGTTTTGTACAAAAATGAACAAATTCATTAATATTGGGTTTATTCCACAAGCAAAGACCGCTACAGATCCTGCTTTTTTGAAACAGAGCGAGTTTTAAAGCTGTGACATGACACGTGTTGTTTTCCTCCGGAAATTCGATACAAATCCCTCAAACCGCATTCTCTATAAAAACGCAAAATCATCCCCTCACTGCTGTTTCAACGTGCTGAGGATTTTCCTTTCTTCTGCTCTGTTTTGTGAAAAAAAATAAATAACACCAGAAGGAGCTGCACGAAAGTGCTAATAACAGCACATCGAGTCTTCTGATATGAAATGCCACTGCAACGAAACACTGAGAAGCTTTTTATTTTCGTCCACACTAACCTCACATCACCTCTGTGCTGAAACTGTTACGTCTCATGAACTCATTTCTAAACTCCTGCACCAAGGCCAATTTTACAACCGCTATACAAACTGGACGAAGGAATTTAAAGTGTCTCTGTAAGTGTAGCAGCTGAGTGCTCGGTCAGCTTATCCTTCAAACCATCTTTACACGAAGCATCATGGCTTCATTAAGTAACCGGATATTAATAACAGGATTAATAACAGCTGGATCAAGTGCTATTCCATGTGCTGCTGAATGAAGCAGGTGGACGCCATTTTGTTAAATTAAATCAGTGATTAATGTGATGATCACATCCAGGCCTATTCATGCAGCAATATATCGATCAATCTTTTAGATTTATTTCGGCGCTTGCAAAATTCTCATTCATACATCATCATGTTAGCCTTTTTAATTTTTCATTTTTAAACTGTCTCTCGCTTTTATTTGTGTTACCTCATATCACATTTGACAGCAAAGTAAAAAGCAGTATTTCTGCCTTCAGTCTGCAGATTTTTATTATGAATTTTTGTAATCCGAAAAAGATATAAAACAGAAGTCTGAAATGCCAGAGAAGCTACACATTGCGAATCCTCGCTTTTCTAAGTTTGAACGATGAGTTCTGGTCTAGACACAAGGCCACTGTCACAATCAATGAAACAATGAAAAAAGTCTTTTTTGATCAGTATTGGACTCTCTTTCAGTCAGAGATGTCTGAATGTCTGCCTCCTGCCTACATGCAGCTCTCAGGAGCCTGGTCACACACACACACACACACACACACACACATACACCACGACTGCCAGTGCTCCAGGTTCTTGTACAGAAAACAGTATGCTAATGGAGAGTTTCAGAGTCTTTCACTGGCGTCAAAAACCCACTCAGCTCCTCGGCTTTTTCCTCCCACTTACGCCTCTTTCATATTCCAAACGCACCCTGAGGTTTTCAGCTCTGCTGCTGGTCGAGTCAGTGTTTTGACACGGTGATCACTGGGATGTAGGAAATCACTGTTCGAACCATCGCTGTTACAGGTGCTACAAGACCTCCTGTATTTATATCATCACTAACTTCTTACTGCGAAACCTGACACTCAACAGAAAACGGCGAAAAAAGAAACTTCCCACGTAGGAACATGGGAACAGCTTTACCTCTGATTGTTGCAAAGCGCTTGCACTGGAGACTCCTTCCATACAGGTTAAAAACAGAAAACTTATCAACCGGTACGCATTTGTGAATGTTAACGTGATAACGAATGAGAACGTGATAACCTTCTGACCAATCACAATCCAGAGATCTGGGAGTTTAAAAGGCCAGGCGATGTGCGGAAAATTGTACACGTTTGTGAATATCCTGGTGACTGAGCAAACTGACACTGACACACTGCAGTAAACATTGTCTTATAATTTCACAGCTTTCTAATCGTGTTGCACGTGTCGTGTTTGATTCTGAAGCAGCGAGTCGGTTGCCAGGCAGTGGAACAATGTGTACCGGGCATGTTTAGACGCTGAGATGAGATTAGACCCCACAACGGCTCGAAATCCATTAAGACATCAGCGCTCTTTCCCAGGGAGGAAGTAATCACAGCAGGCAGATCGTGTTCATCAGGTGACCCACCCCCTTTTTTCTTTTTTTCTTTTTTAATATTCGAAGCTGTTGTCATCATCACCAAGGAGAAGTCGAGAAATAAATTAGCACCGATCAACCTTGCTGATCACCATGTCACGTTTTTTTTTCCTTCTCTCTTTTTTATGTGTGTGTTTGCCTGAGAGAGCATTAACACGCAAACCTTTTACAGACAATTATCACACACGCACACACGCACACACACACGCGCTAATTAATTTGCCGACCAAAATGCAGACCTCCAACCTCTCAAATGATGCAGCCATTTCGAAAAACATGCACTGTTAGTGAGCAGGAAACGGCATTCTGGGTAAATGGGATCTGTGGAAGTAATAGGATTAAGTCTGAGTGTCCCAGCTGAGCTTTTACTCACTAAAGTAGACAAAAATGTGTCCAAAAACAAAAAACGCTCTAAGACAATTATCAGCTAATAATTTTTGCATGTCAACATAAACTGATTAGAGGAGACGACCGAGTGCTAATTCAATTATTCAGCTCTAAAAAGTCGCATTTTCATGTTTTTTTGTTTTTTTTGTGAGAAAAGTAGTGTGGTGTACTTCACTATCTTTACAGAGACAGAAACCAGAAACACAGCCAGCGAACACACAACTGTGGAAGAAAACTGCCAGATTAGTATTTATCCAGCTTTAAGAAAGTAAATAAGTTAATAAGTAAATAAGTAAATAAGTGTTACTCAACTGTTAACCTTAAATATACGGCTGCAGCTAACAATTATTTGGATAAACAATAATCTGGATTATTTATTATTTTAGTGTTATTTTAGTTTAGTGCTTATGAGAATATTATTAGTTCTTATGAGAATATTATTAGTGCTTATGAGAGTATTATTAGTGCTTATGAGAGTATTATTAGAGCTTATGAGAGTACTATTAGAGCTTATGAGAATATTATTAGTGATTATGAGAGTATTAGTAGAGCTTATGAGAGTACTATTAGAGCTTATGAGAATATTATTAGTGATTATGAGAGTATTATTAGTGCAAAAGAGGATACTAATAGTGGTTATGAGAATATCATTAGAGCTTATGAAAGTATTATTAGAGCTTATGAGAGTATTATTACTGCTTATGAGAGTATTATTACTGCTTATGAGAGTATTATTACTGCTTATGAGAGTATTATTAATCATTGTCGTGTGTGAAATCGACTCCAAAGCTTTACAGTTGACTCTTAGGTTGTTCTCGATGTCTGGAATCAGTGAATCGACTCTTTTCAGGATGTGATATTACAATGTAAATGTAATAAAAATGTATGCGTGAAAGAAAAAAAGCATCGTTTTTAAAGAAAACAGTATGGGTTTGAACATCAGTAATGGCTGACATATCGGCATATTTCAGTATCGGGAAATAAAAGAAAAAGTGATATCGTGCCATCTCTAAAAATATATATTGCGTATGCTAATAAAATTAAATAATGTTGGATAAATTTGTTCAGTCATTTTCAACCCAATGAGTCATACAAACTACTTTCTGGCCAAAACTGGGACAGGAAAGATGGATAAATATAACCATAAATGTGTGTGCTGGAACACCGGATAATGTAGGACAAATTAAAATAATACACAGCAGTTAACAAGCATGATTCGACCAGGTACATCACGCGTCCGCTATTTCTCACGTTCCCACAAACGAGCGATTACAAAAAAGAAACACTGCTCGCATGAAAACACAAGTCATGTCACGAGGCCAACTGTTTGCAGTGACAGTTGTTTGTAAAAGTCGTTTGCGGTAAACAAATTTTCCGATACGCAATGTAGAGTGCTCACGGTATTCTTCGGTTGCTAAGCACAGACAAAGATTAAGGAGATGCGTGGACACGGCAGCGCCGGGAATCCCGCTGCGCTCAGACAGGGAATTCACGACACCGACACACATCATATAAAAGGTTCTCAGCTTCTAAAGGTTCATCTGGGAGTCTTCCTGATTGGAAAACACTCTGTTGTTCCCCCAGAGAGACAAATAAAGAATCCTTAGCGCTTCCTCTCGCTTCACTCTCCTTGTCTAGATGTGTGATTATGCAGCCATGCTAGAGCGGATAAAAAAACAAGTATTGGCACCCTGCAGTACCTCAGTTGTGACTCCAGCGCCTCGCTGCTAGGGCTGCCTCTTTCATCTCTCCGGCCTCATCAAAGTCTCACTTAGTGGCAAATAATGAAAGACACAGGAGGCATTTTCCATTTCCTCTTGCATATTATATTTTAATAGATTCTCCATCGGACCTTTCTGCTCTCGCACACCGCCTCTGCTGATTTGTTCACCTATTCTTTTTCTTTTTTTTTTTTTTTGAAGCAGAGAAAATGGCTTGTCTCCACACAGCTCGGCTTTTAGTCCAAGTGCCTCAGCATGAAAAACGAGGCAGAGGTAGAGAGAGATTCCACAGACAAATTGGAGGATTATTCCACCATTTCCCCAAACTGCAACTTTATCCAAGAACAGATTGAAGCGCTAAGATTCAGATTTCAGCCCAATGAGCAGCTTGTGAAATATCCCTCACCTGCTGGAGCTTATCTGCCTAAAGACTGGATTTTTGAGAGATGGAGGCTGTGGCCAGCTTTAGAGAAGGATGGTTAACATGTTGTGGAGGGATAACAGATGTGGGATGTGTTTCGAGGAGAGACGGGCAGGTCAGGGCAGCTGGGGGCAGCTGGGGGCCGCAGGGGGCAGCAGGGGGCAGCTGCTGTTAGTTGTTAATTACAACTTGTTGAAGAGTGGACCCTCCAGGAGGACACGGAAAAGTGTTAGAAAAGTGTTCACACTTCCATCTTTCCATATCTCTCTTCATTAATCTCAGTGTGAGGAGGATTGTATATTAAAAAAAAACAACAGGAGGCCCAGGAGGGTTTAGTAATCCACCGATGTGCAGAATTAAACCATCTGAAATACGCATATTTGATCAGACTATGACGTTCGAAATGTAAGCCTATGTTTTGCTAGCGGCTCATCGGATAAGTTAATAGGTTAATTTCCTCTATTTTGTAAAATGGTTTCCATTTTATGAACTTGCATGAATGAAGCTATTAGTTAGCTTCATTCATACAAGTTTGCTTCATGCAAGATGTCACATAAATCATTACGAAAAAAGAAAAGAAAAATAAAAAAGGGATAAAAAGACTGCATGGTTAAGGAAGTGAGCTGCAGTGGAATGAGTTATGAGTCGATTATGTGTTAAAGATGTCGCAAAACTCATACATTTTAACTCTGACACTGGAGACTCCTTCCATAAATGTTAAATAATCGTCTCCTCGCTGAAAACTTCACCATAACGATTATTTTTTAAAAATTCTGGTTATGTGGAGCATCCCCTGTACAAGTCCCTGTGTACGAGCTGTTACTATAGAAACAATAGCAAATTAGAACGAATGCATTAATCTAAACCCGATTGAAATTACAGCCGGAACTACTTTCTAAAGCTGCCGTTACAGAAAACTAATCCAAAGCTTCAGCTTCAAGAATTCAGCAGTGTACTGAATTTAGCATCACTGACGCCTCCCTTCATCATGACTTCATCTCACGGTGTATATCTTGCTAAAATTCCAGTAAAAATCCTACAGTTTGAAAATAGAAACTTTAAAAAAAAAAAAAAACTCTAACGCTCCGAGCCAGACTACAAAAAAGGGCCACTATTATATCGCTTCTTTCTTGGTGATCTGTCTTTCTAATGCCGAGTCATAATGATCCTGGAGAGTAAATATCTCACAATCCAACCTCCGGCTGCTCTGAAACCGAGCGAGGACTGCTGTTCTCTCAGCTTTATACTGAGCTGGATGTGTTTTAACCGGCAGCGGAGTGTGTGGATTTAATAAGTCTCTACATACACTGTATATACACTGAGCTTTCTCTATACAGTTTCTGTCTATTATTAGCCAAACTATGTATTATTCATCACCCACAGAAGGAATTCCCAGTCATATGCGGCCGGCTTATTCTATCGTAGCCTAGACTACGCGTAAAATGCACAATGCTTGAGATTATAAACGAGCATACATTTAAGTCGTACTAAAGAACATCGTGTCAACATACAGTAACATTCTGTTTTCTGCGTGTTTTGCAAGAAGGTTAATGATTTCTTCATGTGTGAAGTTAGCTACTTTTATATCAACTAGCGCTGCTACATCTTATCTAATGCAAAAAGTCCCGCGTACCTCAAAACGAGACACAGAATTACTGAATAAACAACCGCGTGTGGTGCTGTTACAGTAAAATAACGAGTGACGGAGTTACTGTTACCACCGCAAAGTCAATTCTTTCCCTATAACAGCACGTCCGCAAATGCTTTATTCCTCTTACTCCACAGCAATTACAAGGTTTTTTGTTTATTAAAGAATGACGCATCATATTTTTGTCCAATTAAAGTTACACTTCATTTTAGTTTTGATTTTTGAACATCTGTAAAACCAGTTATTTCCTGTTCTCACATACATTATAGCAGCTATAAACAGTCATTCCCTCACCAGCCTGTCTTTTTTCTCTCTGGAAATTAATAATAATAATAATAATAATAATAATAATAATAATAATAATAAACGGCGTGTCATGTTACAGAAAAGCCGCAAAGTGTAAACTCACTTAAAAAATAATTCAAATAATTTGACAGCTATAGCAGCAGCGCTACAGCAGTACATGTTTTTCTAAATTACAGCGGATATAAAAAGTCTACACACCCCTGTTTAAATGACAGGTTTACGTGATGTAAGAAACGAAACCAAGATAAATCAGGACAGATGTTTTCCATCTTTAATGCGATATAGCAACCAACACAATTCAAGGGAAAACAAATTTTTTAGGGGGAAAAAAAAGAAAAAACTTACAATAACCTGGTTGCATAAGTGAGCACACCCTTTTATAATAGGTCATGTGACTGTGCTCCGAATGAACCAATCACATTCACACTCATGTTCAAAAGTAATGATCATACACCTGTCATGAGTGAAGTGATTCTGATTAACTCCAAATAAAGACCAGCTGTTTTTATACGATTTTCTTGGCATCTCCTTGCGTTCATCCGACTGCTGAAGCCGAAGAGCTTACAAAGCATGTCCTGGATCTCAGTGTCTAAAGGTATCAGTCAGGAGAGGGGTACAAAAGAATTTCCAAAACATTAAATGTACAGTGGAACACTGACGAAAAAGGAGCACCAAAGTGACATCGCCAAGAACAAGAAGTCCCTCCAAAACTGATGAAAAGAACAGGAAGAGAATATATCAGGGAGGCTGCCAAGAGACCTACAGCAACATTAAAGGAGCTGCAGGAACATCTGGCGAGTACTGGTCACTCCCTGCATGTGACAACAATCTGTCATATTCTTCACATCTGGGCTATGGGGTAGGGCGGCTAGACGGAAGCCCTTTCTCACATCCAGACTCGTTTAAAATACCCCAAAACGTGGTATGGTCTGATGAGACCAAAGGAAGAACTTTTTGGGCATGATTCCAAAAAAAAAAATATATCAAGACATCAAGACAGCTTTTCTCCCCAAGAACACCATATCCATGGTGAAGCATGGTGGTGGCAGCATCATGCTATGGGGCGGCTTCTCTTCAGAAACCAGTATGTATCTCGATATTTACTTGTAAAACTTTTAATACTAACTGAGTTATTATTTTAAAAATGCTTTGTTGATTGCTAGTGTGAACACAGGTTTAGGTGGAAACTCAAAACTCTACTCTGGTCCTCATTTCTATTTTCTATTCTCATGTCCTGTCTGCTCTCGTTATTGGATCTGTTCAAGCCGTCAGAGCGCTTAACCCGTGCTACAGTATACTAAACAGAGAACCTACAGAAGTTACCAGATGGTTTTCTGTTATAATTTGATTCATAAACGCGATAAGTGGAATTCTGCATCATCAACTATCAAGCCAGCATGTGGACTGATGGTACAAAGCAGATACAGAGATGACAGATAAACACAAAACGACTGAGCTGAGGTGCGATCTGTAAATGAAACTTCTCAGTGAGCATATTGTCTGCCATCTGTCTGCCTCTGCACCGGAGAAGTGGAACGAGAGGAGGACTTCACAGATCTTAATCACGCCACGCTTGGCTGTTTTCTGTCTGCTCCACTGAAGCCTCGGTGTGGGAGACGTGTCCTCCTGAGAGGAGTTGGAGGGCGGAGGGTATTAAACCGCCCTGAGGGAGGGTGAGGAGCTGATCTCGAAGAGATACCCAGACATTTATGTCATAATGTGTATCAACGAACCCTACTGAGACGTATAAGAGGCGTTCGTGAAGGTGGAGGAGATGTGATAAAGGCCAATGTGGCCAATGCGTAATCATTCTCTCTCTTTTTCCTCCTTTACTACTGTCAAACTTCTTCGTTTTTTTCTTTTCACCTCGCAATTTCTCAATTATTCTCACTTTCCTCTCTTGGCTCTCGCCTACACCCAGCTCTTAATCTCTGGATGCTTCTCTCCATCTTCTTTTCAGCATCCCAGTGGACATGGGCTGTTTAAGATATTATATGAAATACTGCCTTCACAGATAAGAAACTTTTTTCATTATTCCTTAAACAGAACATTTCCAATCAGTTTATTACATGATTAGCTAGCATTAGCGTATAGCTCTGTTAATAGTAAACATTAGTACATCTCTACCTTATCTTTAACAGAGCTCTAATTTATCAGCTGGAATGCATATTAAACTAAAATTCCCATGTTACGACTTCCTTATTCGTTATTGTCGGATGCACAACATGTTCATGTAGTCGCCTCACTTCTGGGTTTGGTTGCAAAAATCAGGGTTCGCACAATTTTCCACTCATGCGGTAATTACCACTCAGGGGTCAATATGAGCATTTTTCCAAGTCGGAAGCTGGGAATTTCAGCCAACTGTCAGCCACTGGATACTAACATTTATAATAGTAATAAAGTTCATTTTCAACTAGAAATGGAAAGGAGGAAAGCTGGTGTTGTTTGTACAATAAGGGGCTGCTATCACAACCAACTGTTAGCTAACAGACAATCGTGTGTTAGCGGATAAATATTCAAATGTTCAAAAAATGCAAGTTTAAGTTATTTAATCATATGAGGAAAGTAAAGGGAACTTGACCTGAATCTGCTTTACCACAAGGCGAGAGCGTGGAGATTAAGTAAATCATCACCAGGAGGGGGCGCTGATCTTCATGATTCTGATTTGCGCACAATTATACTGGTTTGGGGTGGAAGTGTGTTTGCTATCAGTTCAGCAGATGCTGGGAAAACATTTGTTTAAAATGTGTATAAAAAGAGCGCATGATGATTGAACAATACAATACAATGGTTTTTTTTTTAGAAACGTAATTTGGAACTTCTCAGTTAGCTTCACATTTGATTATACCATGATATTACTGAATATTTTTAGACAACAGTTACCTAAAAAAAAAAATTCATAAAAATCATCTAATCATTACTGTGTTTATATTATTATGTATTCATCTAAATTTAAGTATTATAGCAAAATCCTCTATGGTTATGAACAATGTCTATAGAGCAGTGCCCTGCTGAGGGGATTTTTGTCTGTTCACGTGCTTGGACCCCTTGACACACTCAGTTGTAAGTGTCTACCCTAAAGGCTCCCTCTAATTGGACAGCCAAGGAACCCTTAGGGATTCCAGATTTAAGTAGAAAGTGGGAGGGAACAGGAATTTCACCCCAGTCAATTAGACTAACACGCACTGACAGTGATGTTCAGTAATAAAGCACACTGTGGCCACAGGCGGATTTTCGCCTAACCAGCGTGGATCAAATCAACAGTTTCTCTGTAACAGCAACTGACTTCATTACTCCCGTAGAGTGAAATTAAATGGCTGCGTATGATCATAACCCATGCACAATTTGGGGAATGAGGTCTGGCAGAGGAAAGGAGCTATCAAACTGGTTTATAATAAAAAACCCAAACTCATGCCGGACATACGACTGCAAATTACAGCCATTCACTTAACTTAATGTTCATCCATTCATCTTCGGGAAGCGCTTTATCCCGGGAATACTGGATGGGAAGTGGGATCACACCCTGGATGGGCCACAGCACCATGCCCAGACCCAGTCACTCCTAAGGGCAATGTAGCTTAGTCAGTCCACTTGCTGGCATGTTTTTGGGAGGTGCGAGGAACCTGGAGAACCCAGAGGAACATGCAAAGCTCCACAAAGACGGTAACTCAAGGTCAGGATTGAACCCGGGACCCTGGAGCTGCGAGGCAGCAACACTACCCAATAATCTGTGAGTCCAGGATGTTATACAGTGAGAGCTATTCTTACATCTCACATTTATTCAGCCACTGCTGGGTGTCGAGTGTATTTGATCGTGTTTACCTCGTTTGCCTCATCAAATCCATCAGACTTCCTTCACACCTGCTGGATTATGAGATTTCGCTGCTAAATAAACCGCAAGTGGTGCAGATGTCTACACGGGGGATCATCAGACTGCCTTGCACGGCTGCTTTTTCTCACTTACTGAAAGGGAAATGACTCTGGATTAATGAGGCTGGATCCAGATTCTCTTCTGTCACTGCTGTGGATGTGTGGCTGTATATAGGCTCATTAGAGAATGAAATGCCGAGGGTTTCTGAAATGCTCAGGATGCAGGGATGAAATCCGTGCCAAAAACATCAGTGATGAGGAAGGAGACAGGAGCCAGGTGGCATGACAGGCTGCTAGCTGGATTTTAAGAACGGCCACCTAGCCTGCTGTTCATATGCAAAGGTTTTCATCTCAATAAATTCATTCAAACTGCAGATTTATTCAAACTGCGTTACTCATCTTCTAATGCTAACAACATGAAACGCCACTGTCGGGTAATACCTGCACAAGAAATAAAGGTCTTATTATAAATGTTCCCTCTCTTTTTTTTTTATCGTCTGATGGATGTTCTCCATCTGCACTGAAAGCCTGAAGAATTTCAGATGCTGAACTTTTGGCATCCTGCATCTGCCAGTTTGACTCCCATCACAACCAATTATTTTAAACAGATTAAGATCTGTAACATGAGCTGCGTTTCCTTACACACCTTACACACACACACACACACACACACAGAACCTCCTCACAGATTTCACATTCCAGATTATTAAAAAGATCTCCAGATTGGACTCAATCGATTCACTCTGTTCTGATTTAGGTGTTAAGACAGATTCAAAACACATTATTAAGCTGTGTGTAAACGTAGCTTATTCACTGTCAGAGGCCTGATGAGAGACAACTGTCCTCCCAAGCTTCAGCCTGGGGCTCTTGCAGTTCTGTGTTCAGGTCTAGAAAGTATCAAACTACCATTTCTTGGAAAAATAATGTTTCTTGCTCAACTATTTGGGATTATTTATAACTCATATTTCCTAAAAAAATAAGCCTAAAATGTATGGCTTACACCCTGCTTCATCAACAGGCACAATGCTCTTTTTTTTTTTTTTTTTTTTTTTTTAGAAAAACAGACCACAGTGATGTGACACAGGACTGCACAAGACAATCATGAGGTTGGGTGAACTAGCAATTATGATGACATTCCCTGGTCTACATCATAATTAATCCTGGGGATTAGAGTTTTTCACATGGTTTTTACTCACTGATCGTTATATATGATCAGCAACCAATTAGCAAGCTTTCCATAGCAATATTAAAATACAGAATGAAGCTTAGAATGATCTGAAGTTTTACAATACATACAGCTGAACCACAAGCATCTGTTTTAGCATAGGTCCTATTTCACATTTTTATAACTAGCATTATATGCAGATGACACAGCACCGCATTGCCCCGCATTGCATCAACGGTGAACCACAGGGATCTGTCTTCAGTCCTGTCCTATTTCACATAACCTATATTGCATCAAAGTTAAAGTTGCTTGAAGTGTTCATTTATATGCAGATGACACGGTATTGCAGTGTCCTGCTGAAAAAAGGTCTAATTGGCTTTCGAGAGCCTTTCAGTTGCTTGTAACCCTGTTCAAGAACATCTCATATCTCACATTATTGTTTTCACTCAGCACATCTTGTTCTACTCAGTCAGTTAACTAATCATGATCAATTAATCATCGACATTTTCGCAAGATCAATGCTGGCATCATTTTCACACCTTATTCAGTTTTCAATAAAAAAAAAAAACCCTTCAGATCTAGTTGAAGTTTTTTAATAAACAAATGTGAACCACAGGAATCTGTTTTAGGTCATGTCCTATTTTGCATTTTTATAACCTACTGTTTACTGCATCAGTGTTACGTAGCTGTATGAGGGTGAGTCGAATAAAAACCTTAAAAATGCGACAAAATCTTTGGGAAACGATACATTAAATTTGGAGTTATTATAAAAAGTAAAACTGTACCACTGGTCCACTGTTCTCAATAACCCCTTCTACTTCTACCTTAAACCTGATACACTTCTGTGACATCTATTTGCAATAAACAACACAAATAAAAAAAAGAACATGAAGGCTTTCATTTGACTCACCCTCATAATATTCGTTTATATGCAGATGACACAGTATCGCACTGCCCTCCTGAAATGGTTCAACTGGCTATTGAGAGCCTTCCAGTGGGTTTTAACGCTGTTTATAAAGTACTCACACTTCAGCATTATTGTTTTCACTCCGCAAAAAAAAAAACACATCTTATTCTTGTAATCAGATCAACCAATCATCAAAGTTTTTAAACACATTAAAGCTGGATTTACATCGTACAATTCTCTGGTTGTGATTTGAGCTCTTCGGGTCTTACAGTGCATAATGTAACGTGATTTAGTGCCGCTGCGACCAAAGAAAGCTGAAGACAACGTTGTGAGAATTTTCCGAATAACATCTCAGAATGTCGGAACTGGATAAATTTAATCAGGAATTTATATATTTCTGTAAAGCTGCTTTGTTTCAATGTCCATTGTTAAAAGCGCTATACAAATAAAATTGAATTGAATTGAATTGCTACGACACTTGTCTAAAACCCACCAATAGAAAGATGGAATGACACCACATTCACAGGAAATTAAATTTAAAAATAAAAAATGAGCATCATTTTAAATGCTCATTGCACTGTATTCAGAATTTAACATTTCTACTACCGGTCTTTATAATATTAATGAATTTATAATTCCTATATGACTATATGTGATTATAAACAAAGCTGTTCTGTTTAAAGGTTTTTGTTACTCAGACTGGAGTGTGCATTGTGTGGAATCTCTCATAAAATGTATCCCACGTCCTCCCTACATGTTAACTCCTCAGGATATCTGCCAGGCCAGTAATTAACCTGTCACCCAGCCTCCAGATAACCGTTTGACTCTAAGGCAGGAACCTTCTTTGGCTCGAGAGGTCAGCTTCAGAGTCAACAGGCTCATCTCACCTCGGCACTACAAGCGTAGCAGGGCTGACAGAAGAGCAGGGCCAAAATTCACAGCCTTTGTGCTAAGCTGGAACTCTGGAACATAGAGAATAAAAACACAAATGATGGGGAAAGAGAGGAGAGAGGACAAACTGAGAGTGTGATGGTTTTCCTTCTTCTTTCCAGTTTTTTCCTTCTTCTTTTGTTTAAATCATCAACTATTGCAATCATCATTGTTCTTTGAAGACATCTGGCAAGGGTGCTTTGGCATCCTGGACTCAAATATATGTGTTTAAAATGTATTCAAACGGCTTCTTTGGAAAACTTTAACATATAAACCAAGGTGAACCACAGGGATCCATTTTAAGTCCTACCCTATTTTACATTTCTATTCGTATCTTCTTGATGTTAAGTGACTGAAATGAATATTTTATATGCCGACGACACTCCGTTGTGTTGCTTTGGTGAAATGATCCAACTGGCCACTACGAGCCTTCAAGCTGTTAAAAGCTGACTGCTGTTCTCACATGCCAGAAACTTTGACTGCTGAAAAAAAAACAAAAAAAACATATTCATAGGTCCTATTCAAATTCAGCTTCAAATTGTGCTGGTAAACAATTGAATCTGTATCACAGACATTAAGATAGATACTGTAGCATCATATCTCACAATTAGGAAACATAGATCTGTCCATTAGTCAGGGGAGTCTCAGGGATCGGTACTTGGCTCCCTACTCTTTATAATGTACATGTTAATTATAGTACAGCATTTTGTTTCATAATGTCAACATAATGTTTGTTGAACCCAATCAAGCTGTTGTTATGCCTATGCCAGATTCGGCATTAAACTCCACATCCCATAACACCATGCGGCCTACAAACATGGCCGCATATTAATGGAAACCTTTTTAGTCCAATCTCTATTTATTGTTTCTGTAGCAATGGTGTGATTAACATAAGCTGCCTTCAGGTAAATCATTTACATACTGTAAGTAAATGCATGTGACTGAATTAAGTACAGAAGCTGCATTGGTTCACGTTTAGAAAACTGGAGTCGCTGAACTGCTGCCAGATTTTTTTCTCATACGTTTATCAGCACGGCTCAATCCGCTAAAATACTTTGCAGGGTCCACATCCGGACTGCGGTCCACCGGTTAACGAGTCTTACGCCAAAAAATGATTTATTTCATCTTTATAATATTGAATGTTAGCCATCTGCTTCACACTAACAATGCTAACAAACCACTAACAGTGGTTTATGCCTTCATTTTCTCCTTTATTATTTACTGTAATTCTCTTTTTATCGAGCCTCCCTATTATCTTCATTTTCTATCTGCTACACTAGCTGCAATCTCTTCCCATATTAGGTAAAAACTTCTAAAAATTTACAAAGCCCTTCTTGATCTTTGTTAATTTCCCCGAGTTATTTCACTCATACAGACCTCCTCGTACTGCTCGCAGCCCCTCCCACTGGAGTGTATTCAATAGGGCAGGCTGTTTACGCTCCACCCCAAAATCTAGGTGACTAATCTTCCATTTTCATCTTCCATAATTACAAAAAAACATCCTATTTACTCGGCATCATCAGTCACGTCGGCATCATCGCTACATCACACTACCCCGATCTCCAGCCGATCACGTCAAGCAACAGAGTCAACATCCAATCACACATTCACTCAGAACACTCGAAGCTAACATATCACCATTTACAATCACCAGGTTTCTAATAAGTTAATAAGTTAACCTTTTTGATCTGCTGTAACACAGTTTTGGTCTTGTTGCAAAGATAAACCTTTATTATTATTTGCTCATGGCACATTCTTTAAGCCACAGGGGACCAAAAAAAGACATAGACACAATTAGAAAATTAGAAAAAGACATACGTTTGCATGCATGTAGAACGCAGCACATTGACCCGAATTAGAAGTTTATTCATGAAACCATCTTCAGAGTGATGAGACTGATAATCAGGTGTAGCAAGCCTATCATCACGCTACATTCAGTTTTGAACCTGGAGCACTGAATCCTGAGAATTATGATGAGATGTCGAGCTCAAAACGGCTTGATTGCATGTCAGTCTGTAGCTGTAGGTGAATGAAATTAGAGCCATTGTTCAAAAAACATACATCCACACTAACCTCGAAAAACAATATAACTCATTAACCTTGTAGAACAACATGTATCTGTTGCTATGCGATGCTACCTCTAGACTAAAACCACATCAACCAGGTAGACTAAAAATAATTACTAACAATGGAATTAGTAATAATAATAATGGAATAGTGCCATGGGTTTAATTACTGAGCTTTATGCTTTACCATGGTTATTACATAAACCTGTTTTTTTGCTATAATATAGACAGATTGTATGTGTTGATTGAGGATGTGTCATGTGTCAAACATGAACCAAAGAAACCCATTGTAGGTCCTATGCTATTTGACTTTATTTTTAATATTAATATCCCCTTTGTGGATCGTGACCTTGTCATGGTGAGGGGGCTTGTGTACTCACATGAACCTCAAGGCCACCTTTGATGAACAGATCTTTGCAGTGGACAAACAAAGAGTGATCCTAAAGGCCCTCATGCAAGATACAAAAAAAAAGCTAAGTGTACCCTGCTTGGATTAGAATGACCGGGAACCTAACCCTGGAGCCAGGCCCATGTTGGTGTCCACAGATGAGAGTCTGGTGACTGGGCAACTTACATCACCCGGTTGGTCTTAGCCAAAAATGGAGACATCTTGTGTGTGCTTGCCAACTGCAAGAAGAGTGAGGGTCAGGTGGAATTGCAGCTGGTGATACACATTTGATGGACAGTCCAAGATAGACTTGAACAGGCTCTGGGACTCTCTGGTTGACAAACTTCTTGATCAAGGTGGTCTCTCTCTCTCTTTGCAGTAAAATGTTATTTGATGGACTTGAACAGGTTCTGGTACTCTCTGCTTACCAAAATTCTTGATCAGGGTGGTCTCTCTCCTACAGTAGACAGGTCTCCCTGTGGAAAAGATAGTTGCCTCTATGAGGTGAGTCTCAGGAAAGAAAACTCTGACTGCTGTTTGTGCTTGTGCAACAAATAGTTGTTTGGAGTACAGTATTTAGGGTTCTTGGAGAAGGTGGGGCAGGTGCTCAAGAGGGTACTCTCTCCTGACTCCATAGTGCTCCTGGGGGACTTCAGTGCTCATGGTGGGAATGATAGAGATACCTAGAGCGTCATGGTTGGGAGGAACAGCCAACTGGGTCTTTACCAGAGCAGTAAAATGTTATTAGACTAGAGGACAAGCTATGGATTGTCAATGACAGACAGTTTGGGGTGCTTAGGAGCATCTGGAAGAGGATTCCCAGGTGCACCAAGTGAAGGCGAGGATAGTGAATATGAATAGACCATGTACAAGTCCTCAATCATAGATGCAGCTGCAAGAAACTGTAACACGATTGAGGTTGTGTGGTTAACACACCTTTTCAATGTTGCATAGAGATCTGGGGCAGTGCCTCTAGATTGCTAAACTGGGATGGTAATCCCTACTTTTAAAAAAAAAGAGGACCAGAGGGTGTTTGGATGTTTGGACATCCCCAAGAAGGAACTGGAATCTGTGGTCAGGAATAGAGTACTGACCTGGAGTCTGGACTGGTCTTTGCTGTCTGTTACCAGCACATCTTCCACCAAGAAAAACAAGAAAATATTATTCATTCATATGCAAAGGATTCTATGTTGTACCACCCTGCTTGCTGAAGTGGTTCAACTGCAGTCTGTGATACCACAAATATGATAGGATCAAGATTCGGATGTACTGATGGTACTGATGTTAAATCAAAACACCACAATATTCTTTTTTTTAACTGTTGTGCTATATGGCAGCTATGTTTACTACATAACCAAGTTTACTATATGTTATATTGCAGCAGTTTTACTGTAGTATCTGTGGAGGACATTGACATTACCATGGTTACCAAACTGGTGAAAAAAAGCACGGTTTATTTTTCATAGGACAATTCATAGATGATAAAAGCTTAAATAGTACTTCCTGTGTTTCATGAAAGCACTCTGCTGTTTGTTCTGAGACGGATATACAGTACCACTCACTGCAATGCATTTATCTGCCTTTTTCAAATGTTCAACTACTTACATAAGCCATTATCACCATTTCAATTTGTTATGCAACAGCACATCTCTTAGCCAAAAGCAGGAAATCTGAAAGTGAATACAGGAGCTTACAACACTGACCTTGACCTCTCTGCAATATTGGCTGCAATCCCCCAGATAATAAAACTGAACAAAGCTGAATGGTTTAAACCATATAGTGTAACACTCCTCCACTACACAGATTATTATTATTATTACGAGGAAAAAAGGTTAAGAAGCTAGGACTGAGGATAGACTAAGAACTAACAATGAGTGTACTCCGTGTACTTGCGCTCTTATTTTTTCAGTAGGGTATAATCAAAAGGCCCTCAGAAAATGTGCGTCAAACAGAATGGTCAGCCTGAAGTAGAAGTAGCCCACTTGTTGTTAAAGGAGCTCTATGTGTTTTAGGACACCAGGCATCTTGAACCCGATGAGAACCACAACACAACCATACCGTCTCACATACACAACGGAAGGTCATTTTAAGAAGTGGACACTCGGCCCCGAGGTAGAGCCAACGGAGTCTTCTGATCTTTCAATAAAGAGGGCTAGTACTGAGTGTTTTATTGCCATGGAAACAAATACAGGGTCCTGAATAAAGCCCATGCTCACTCCATCACTCGTTTGTATAAAAGGCTCCATCTTACATCATGTCCTTTGTACATAATGTCTTAATCATGCTGACACATCATCAGGTGGATGTTTACACAGACGTCTGTAATCAGTGTACCAGCAACAAGAACTGGACGTGAGCTTAACAAGGCTAGGATTTTACAGAATAGCTCTAATTACTTTAAAAAAATTTAAAAAACTCTGGCCCTGATTTAGTAAAGGTTTGCAAATGTGTATACAAACGGGCTGTTACAGGGTTATGCCTTCCAATATTTAAAGACTAAAATATTTTTGCACTGGATGCATTTTTGCATCTATATCAGGTTATTTGCTCGTAACAAACATGATTTTGGACTTTTGTGGAACCAACTGCACCACCAACAGTCGCAAGTGAAACACACAGAATGGTTACGGAGAGGCGAGAAGAGAGGCTGGGGCTGATTTCTTTTTAGCCCAGACTGTAGATTCATGTAGTGACAGACGTGTCAGGTGATTACACAGACGGACACGCCCCTCTAGGTTTGAGCTACATTTGCCTTTTTCTTTTTTTTTTTTTTTTTTATAACACATAATCACTTTGTCTCTGATTGAGAAGGTGCAGGTGAAGGTACAGGTGAAGTATGACGTAACAAACCGCAGGAACAAAGTGGATTATTTACTCGTCGTTCTTTTTTTTTTTTTTTGTCAGGAAGAGAAACTAAAAACAGACTAAGGACATATTATCTAATCATAGTACAAATTACACAAAAGGCCAGACAACAGAACCAAAACTTGAGTGTTTTTTTTCGTTTGTTTGAAGGAAAAGATTACAACTATTCGTTTGTTTGAAGGAAAGGATTATAACTATATAATAGATTATAACTATTACCATGTTTGTTATTCAGAGGAAACACAACAAGAAATTATGGACGTTGTGTGTGTGTGTGTGTGTGTGTGTGTGTAAAACTGTTTCCCCACATTATTCTTATAATGCCACCAATGAGACCTTGTGATATAACGCACTCGTCAATACTTATAGCTCTTGATAGATAGTAGACCGTGGCATCTAATATCACAACCCGATAACAACCACAACATTATGTACAAAATGATTTATTACCGTAGTGTACTTCTACCTAAAAACAGAAAATACAATGAGGGGTAAATTAGAATAATTTTGTGCCCACGGTGTGGTTTATTGCCGCCTGGAAGTTCATTTGAATGATAATGTACACGTATGAATATAATATTACTACAAGACGAAGGGCAAGTATTAAATTTGTGCAAGCCCTCTTTCACCATTTGAAGACAAAATAAAACTTTTTTTTTAAAAATTATTTCATGATGGATATTTGCTGCATGTTCCATTCAAGCCTATACAAGCAATTTAATCACGGTTGCATGAGGCAAATTGGGAAGTGAGCCAAAGAAATAGGTGGAAAAGCGGGAAATGTGTCTGACCGCACATTCTGTTTGATGTATTAAACCTTGGCCAATTAGCAAGTTTTGCCAGATTTGCAAGTGAATTTTGCATGCCTCCCAAAAGCAGGTGTAAATCAGTGCCATGTACTTTCCTCTGAGCTTTATAGCCAGATGTTTGTTCTTCCCACAAAATTGGGCTACTTTTGAACTGGGTTCAAAAATGTGTAACAGGCTAGGAGCTGGGTAAAAGAACTATTCAGGGAAACTACATCTTTTAATACTGCTCGGCAATTGGGCTGCTTTTACATCAATTTCCTCTCAAGTGTGAATGTAGAATTTAATGCTTAGGGTGGCTCAGCCACCAATGCGAATGCAATGATGTGCAACAAACATTGAGGAAATAAAAATAGCTCTGTAGCTAAGTGCCATTTTTGTGTGTAAGATTGCACAATATAGTGTATTATCCCATCTCCATCAGGAAATATGCAATGTTAGGTGGTATAGTAGGTTAACAGTGTGAGAGGTTTGAATTGAATTGCGTTTTTTTTTACTATTTTTTTTTTTACTAAAGATAGTAAGATGTATTTATCAGACTACTTACACACGCTCTCTGAGTTCTGGCTATAGTGACTGCCTCTCTATTTTTTGCTGTCTCTCTCTCTCTCACACACACACACACACACACACACACACACACACACATTTGTGACCTCTCCACCTCCGTTCTGTGTTTGTAATGTCAGAGACAGATATAACCTTTTTTTTTATTTTCACAAGTTTAAATGTAAATGAGATTTGTAAAGGTTACAGCGAGACAGGAATGAATGCGATGTCTCTGCGGAGTCTGTTAGCTGCGGCTCGTCAACAAATATTAATCTTCATAAAGTTCATAAACTCCATACATTTTTAAATTCCACAGAAATCTTTATTTACGCACCTCTTTTGAGTGACCAATGATTTTAAAAAATGTCACCGTTTGACAGATATTAGCCATGCTCTGTTGACGTGCTCGCGTTTCAAGATGATGTGCAATCGTGTAGCGTGCTCACTGACCCGTTTAGCTCCATAGAGTCATTATTGCAACAAGTGCTAATAGAGGCCCACTGGGGTACGACTCACGCTGCCCCGTGCTCGGTGGGAGGAGCAACGGACAGGACAGTTAATCACAGGGTTGCCAGGACCACAGTTTTAAGTCAAGACTAAAGACTAATTTAAAAATACTGCACAGCTACCAAGATCTTGTTTTTTTTTAGCAAATAATCTGAATTAATCTAAAAAATTTCAACAAACAAAGTGCAGACAGCGTGTCTATGCTGTACAGAACAATTTCTATTGTAAGATACAGATATACTGTAAGGATTTAGAGAGGGAAAAGGGGATTACAGACTGGATAATGTCAGTATATCAGAAATGCGTGCGCACCACAGTTTCCACAGTTTCCCAGGCAAGAATAAACGTTTTCATTTTCCAGTAGCTAAGTGTTTTGGGCTAGTTTCAGCTAGTTTACAACAGAAGTGAGAACAGGAACTAACTTGTTTTGCAAATGTTCCACATCAACTATAAATAAATGCATCAAAAATATGATTTGTACTAAAATAATCAACTTTTTTGGGGCGGTAACAGTAACAGCAACGTTTTTCCAAAGTGTTAGCAGAAGGTTATATTTCCGGGTTTTGTAGTACAGGCCAACAGAAGTGGAAAACACAAATGAAATCTGGCATGAGGGGTGTTTTTTTTGTAGCCCCTGGTGAAAGCAGAGCTGTAGTGAAAATGAATTCAGCCAATTCCAGTATATAGGGAATGAATCTGAGCTTGGCTAAAACAATCGATAGAAGGCGAGCATTTTGTCAATTCTCACTCATCGCAGTTCGTTAAGCTGCTCTGCTCATGCAGGCAGGTTCAATGGCGCTTTTTTTCTGCATGCTACCGTATCATCATCTCACAGGCACAGCCGCACCATGATGCAGCGTTAATACAGCAAGAACAACACGTAACAATTACTGAACACTTTTTCACGATACAAGGCACACAATCAAAAGTTTCTGCACCCCTGCATTCTGTTATGTTCCATTAATATAGCTGATGTTCATGGATTCTGTATATAGATACAGCGCACAGGATAAATAAGGATAAATCTCAGAGGAACTCTCAGACCCCTACTGCAACTCTGCAAGTCTTAATGAGTGCTTTTTTTTAATTCAGAAGGATAAAGTGGTTCAATTTACAGATAAAAGACTCATACAGTGTCCTAGTGTTCACTGTAAAAGTTAAATATTTGGGGTCTAAAGGGATTAGAGTAGATGTTGGCCTTTTTACTTTAAATATGATCTAATACATTGTTCTGATAAAATAAAATACTTTCAAATAATCCTCTATTCACTAATGATTGTTCTTTAATTAAATGTTCACATTTTGAAGAGGTCATTTAGATAAAAATGCTAAAATACAGTGCAGTGTTAGTCAGTCAGTGTGTAGTCCGTCTCAGCCTGCAGTTATGTAAGGAATAAAACACTGTGTGTGGTGCTGTTATAGGAAAATAATCAACAACAGGGTGGGGTGATGAAGCGGAGTCACTGTTACCACCCTGCCGTTGATTATTTTCCTGTAACAGCACGTCCCTCAGTGTTTTCTTCCTCTTGCACCACCAATTACGGCAAATTTTTATTTAGTAAAAATACATTTATTAAAAGTATGTCATACTTTTTTATCCATTTATAGTTTTAATGTCGTGGAACGCCCCATGCTGTTATAGAAAATTAATCAATGCCTTCGAACCAATCAGAATCCTTTGCTGTGTGCACATGAGGGATGAAATGGAGTACACATTGCGTAAGTAAATGCGCCCTCAGTGTAAATCAGGCACTTCGGCGTGTTTATGTTAGAGAGAGGAGCTGCACCTGTGCTGAGCTCTGAAACTCAAATCACACACACATCTCCTCATAATGACTTACTGGTTTAACACACACAAACACACACACACATTCATGGACATATGTGCACACAAACACACGTATAAATAAATATACACAAACACATACACACACCTACACACACACAAACACACACATGACCATAAACACGTACATCCATATACTGACACACACACACACACACATACCTATACACACACACACACACACTCTTATCTTATCTCTTCATTTGCTTATTTTAATTCTGCTTTTTTAACAAAAATTATACAATTTTTATTTTAGGATTTTTTTTTCACCTTATTCTGCCATAAATGATCATTTTTAGATTTAGATTTTCTTCAGTTTTTGCATTTTTGACAACAACTTATCCCTCTTTCCTAGGACATTTTAAACTCTGTTATTATTTAGCCAAAAGCTTTAAATTGTAATAAATTTTAAATAAATAAATAAATAAATAAATAATAAAACACGGTATGTTGTGATTTCTTTAACTTGTAATATGACATTATGAACAATTATGAATAAAAGAGGAGTGATAATCCTTTTGACAGCTTAAGAGAAATATATTCAGCCTCGTGTTTCTTCATGGCGGATAAAAAGATCATAATGTAGTGGACAGAAATTAAAAATCAAACGCTGGTTAAAAGAATCGATTTACAGCCGCACTGTCAGCCTGAAACGGAATCAAACTGTGAATTGTGATATTCGTACAGGCTGTTTATCCGTCTCCCTCCCACACTCCATCGCCTCGCCTCTCCATCTCTCTCGGTCTGATGGTGTTTCTCTTCCTTATTCTCTCTCTCTCTCTCTCTCTCTCTCTCTCTCTCTCTGTGATCTCGGCTTCTCCCGCTAACACAAACGAGTGCTGTATAACACACAGCTGTTCATTGTGAGAGGACACACTCGGTGTGAGGACTGCGACATGCAGGTGGATTGTTCTGACGCTCCTGATCTCCGCCTGCTGCTTGAGGTAAACTCGCATCGACGGCCACGAGGCACTGCCTAAACACCAATGTGCCCGGTGTCACACATAATTACTGACTGCTGGATGCTGATAGTGAGCCCTCATGCCTGTGGAGTGTGTGTGTGTGTGTGTGTGTGGAGTGTGTGGTTGCTATACACGACGAAGTGTTAAGACAGAAAACTGACCCACTTTAGGGGATTTTCCCTTCATACTGTATCCCGAAAGAGAGCCGACACAATTAGGGCACTGTGATAGCAGGTGCCATTACATACGCACACACAAAAAAACACACACACACACACACGCCTTCAACCTTCACTTCACCTGATTAGGATTTCATGAGGATGCTTCTGAATTCTGGTGTTGATTAATTTTCTATAATAGCACCTCTGCCAATCACGGGGTTATTAATGGTAATAAAAAAATTGATGATGATAATTATACAGATTAAAAATTGTGTGTAATCGTTGGAGTAACATGCAGCAAGTGAACGCAGGGCGCAACGTAACGCATATTTTATTTACGGCTGTCTAAGAATCATATCGATGTCCTTAGCAGGGGTCCAAACACAGGCAGGTAACGTTAAACGAGGTTAAGCCGTAATAAAAAAATCGTGAAAAATAGAAAAGAAAACAAAATATAAAGACATACACAAGCCAGAAAGCATTTTGTTGGATGTAAGGTAACAATAAACACACAAAAAAAATAAAAAAAACTAGCAGGGAATAAAAGAACAAACGAATCACATGATAAACACGGAACAGGTGCACACGATCAGGTAACAAACCAATGACAGGTCTAGAACCAAAACAAAGGCACATGGCATAACATAACCAGAAGCATATGAGGACAATGCGCTCTGTGCTCACTGCACTGTGACAGGGAATCCGTGACATATGGAAGGAGTCTCCAGTGTCAGTGCTTTGTATCTGTTCATCTCGGGGTGGTAACAGTACTCCTGTTGTTGATTATTTTATTATAAGAGCATGACACGCACCGCGATTTCTTCCTTTCCTTTTTCTGTATGACCAAAAGTAAACACTCTTCACACTTCACACTGCAAATGGTTCACACTAATTCTACAATTTATCTGACTTTCACAGTGTGTCGTGTCTCCGAACTGAAATTACTCTCCATTACCGCAGCAGAACCATTAACAGCCGTGATTTCTCCCGGACACCTGATTAACGACGCCGGTCATGTTCATGTTTTTATTACCTGCCATGCAATATTGTGAGAGCAGCAGCCATGAAAGAAAATATTTTAAAATGCGACCTTGTTAGCGTCTGAGTTTAGCTCGAATGTGCATTGAGCACCAAAAAAAACCGCCACAAATGAATGTTGAAGACGCTCCGCTGAAAGTCAGTAATGAGAAGTGCATTAGCCTCAGAGCAGCCGAGCAGACCGAGGGTTAATGCAAGAGCAAAAAAAAAAAAAAAAGCGCCTAATAAAGAAACAAAGCTGATCTGAATAAGTTGAGCCCCCCGAGTCCTGTGAGTGTTTCACAGACGGACAAAAAAAAAAACGGCTCATATCCCCTCGTTCACCTTAATCTACAGCGTACACAGCCTAAGCCGCCGGCTTACCGCTCCTCCATCAAATTTAACCACGCTCGCAATTGACATTAATTAAATTGTAAGCATATGCTTTCAGGGAGAAATGCAATCAACTCAAATCAAATCCAGGCTTCCAGGAGAGCACGAAGAGACAAACGTTGCGGCACGTTCGATACCTGAGACACGCTAACACGTGAGGTCGTTCAGGGGTCAGCGCTAAAAGTCATATACTTTATATAATATTGTATATTTATTAGGAACACCTGTACACCTGCTCACTGTCCAGTTCCCGTGCCCTCTGCAGCCTCAGATTCCCGTTCTCACCTGACGTGGTCTCTGCGGTTGTAGCCTATCCGCCTCAATGTTTATGCTCTGAAATGCTTTTCTGCTCACCACGGTTGTAAACAGTGGCTATTTGGGTTACTGTAGCCTTCGTTCATTCTCCTCTGACCTGTCTCATCAACAAGGTGTTGATCTTCGGGATGTTTTTCGCTTTCCGCCACCATTCTGTGCAGAATGTCGAGTGTCAAAAAGGTCAACAGATTCTGAAAATACTCAAACCAACACTTTGCTATGATCAAAGTCACTGAGATCACGGAGATTTTTCCCTCCATTCTGATGTTTGATGTGAACGTTAACTGAAGCTCTTCACCTGTTTCTGCATGATTCTATGCCTTGTGCTGCTGCCACGTGATTGGCTGATTGGGTAAGTGCATGAATGGGTAGGTGATCCTAAGAAAGACAATGCTGAGGCCACGCCATCTCTTGACAACTGCAAATTTCCCAGTTTCGCATTGGTTTACCTTTTAAATCTCAATGTAATGAAAAAGCTAGCCCCTTCAGTCACGGGCGCCGGTGTCAAATTTAAAGACGACATGACAAGGATATTTGAACCCATTTCTTTCTCTGACGGAGGTTGATTCCAGGGACGTTGGTCTTATCCAAGTGGATTTTGATTAGTTTTTTGAAAAGTGGGCGTTCCAAAACAATCCTACAGACTAGGCTTGTCACGGTGTTTGATCACATGATGCTTACTTCAAAGTACAGACAATAATTTCCATCTATCGCCATCCACTCATTTATTTATTTTTTTTTTACCTGTTTAGGTTCCTTACTCCTGTGGTTCTATGTGGGCATGACGGCAGGCAGGTACCCAGCTAACAGAGAACCTCAGTAAATATTCAGCTGGTCTGAAGAAAGGTTGACTGTAACGTTTCAAAAAATAATGCTCCTACACTCCTTAGACAAAAACATACATTAGTTTAACATACTTTGAAGCTAAAGTTTGAACCGGTATGGAAAAAACGTATGTTTTGTTTCTGATACACTCCCAGCTCATGCTGCACGGCGCAAAACGCATGATTTTTTTGCATGTTTTTCTGCAACCGGACAGCAAACGTCCCTAACACTCTCAAGTCTTGGAGGCTTCGGTGACTGAAGGACAACCAGCTGAGTGTATTATAATTTTAAAATGTGTACCGTGAGCCAGGCATTATGTATATAAGCAATCCGAGCTGTCAGTGAGCTCTTAATTAGCTCTGAAAGTTGGGGGAAATTGTCAGTATGCATTAGATGTGTGTGTGTGTGTGTGTGTGTGTGTGTGTGTGTGTGTGTGTGTGTGTTAGTGCTTTGAAGAAAATAACTTCACTTGTGGTTGGGATTAATTGGAATTTAGACCGTAAGAAAAACAAACCACCAAACTTTGGATATAAGCTCAGAAAAATGACTTGAAGCCCAGTTATTTTGAGAAAATATTAATTAAGACTGGAATAAAACACCGTGTGTGGTGCTGTTATGGTAAAGCAATCAGCGACGGGGTGGTGTGTGATGAAGCGGAGTTACTGTCGCCACCCTGATGTTGATTATTTTCCTATAACGGCACATCATGAAATGCTCCTGTTACATGTACCTGTTACAAAGCGCTGACACTGGAGACTCCTTCCATAAACGTTAAATAAGAGTCTCCTCAAAATAACAACAATTACACACGTATTTTTAATGTGAACGTGGGGCGTCCTCTGAAGGAGCGGTTGCTATGGAAACGACAGCATATTAGAACAAGTGCATTCATATAAACCTGCGCTACTGTCAAAGCTGCTGTGATAGAGAATTAATCACCACCTCCTGACCAATCAGAGCCCAGAATTCAACAGCGCACTGGTGTAATAACAAGCAAGATGTCACATAATTAACTTTCCTACAGTTATGATTCAGTATGAATATTTCTACAGTGAAAAAATTAAAAACGAGTAGAGAGATTTAGACTAAGGTACTAAAAATATTGTAATAATGATCAGCCATTTATTTGAAAATTGAAAAAAATCGTACAATCCACAATCGTAAAAACAAAACAAAATAACGTGCCGTTGTTGTCTATAGCGATTGCCATAACGAGACAAAACGTGCTACAAAATCCACTGTTCCGTCCATAAATACTAATTATTACAGAACGGTTACCTACAAAGAGTTAAATTTATATTTCTAGGCTTTTTAACAAACAGACAAATTGAGCTTGTACATAATTTGATGATCAAACAGGCTCTAAATTGTGTCACTATCGATTTCTTCACATGTAGAGCAATAAGCAGCACGGCCAGATGCATGGCTCTCAAAATGTTGTCGGCATAGACATGATAGAGAGAGAGAGAGAGAGATAGAAGAAAAAGAGAGAACCCAGCTGCATGGAGTGTATTAGGAACCCTTTCGTTTACCCACAATGCACTTGAGTTGACAGCTCAGGACAGACGCAGGCACTGAGGCTTGTTCTTATTGTAGCATCTCGCAATTCCTGACTGGTTTTTCACAACAGAAAATGCTGTGCTGTTTGTAAAGGTTAATACGTGTGTGTGTGTGTGTGTGTGTGTGTGTGAAAGTTGTGTGTGTGTGTGTGTGTGTGTAGAGCACTTTCACACATATAAGTCCAAATAAATAAATAAATAAATAACTAAATAAAAATGCTGCAACCCAAAACGCATGGCATGTTCGATTCGCTTCCTGCAGGCGAGTCGATTCAGCGTTGAACACACATTACATCTATGAGCAGCAAACAATAACGCATCTGAGGTCATCGAGGGGTCACGGCTAATCCGCCGCTAGCTGTTTCGGCTACAGCTTTGATAATAGTGCAGCTACGAATCACTCGTTTAACTTAATAACGCAGTAAAAAAAAATCATTGACGCCGTGAAGTTTTCTGTAAGGAGGCGTTTATTGAACGTTTATGGAAGGAGTCTCCAGTGTCAGAGGTAAAGCTGTAACTTTTTAACACGTCTTCGTGACAGAGGAGTTTGCGCTTCTTTGTGGTTTCTCGGTAGCTGCATTTTTGTGTCTTCAGCTACTTACAGTACAGCTTATACACAGCGACATTTCTGCACACCAGAAAAACCATCCTTTAACTAATGTTTCGCGGACGTCTCGGATTCTTCTGGCACTCCACTACACTGAAAAAAATCAATCACACTCCATTTTCACCCCTCTGACTTTTCTAAGCGCAACCAGTGAGAGAAATTTCTCATGACTCACTTTCTACAGGCGTGAACCCCGAGTTATTCAACACGTTTACTACGAAACTGTGAGGAATGAAAACACATGGCGCTAAGTCAGAGTGAGACCGATGATACGCTCACGAGGGTCTCCTAAACCTTTTATCGTTATTCTTTTCAACCTACAGCGCAAATGGCCTAACATCACAACAACAGAAGAAGAACAAGCTTTACTAACGTTAGCATCGTGCACTCTGACGAGGCGTAGAGTAAAATAAGTGAGAAGATAAAAATCAGCCTAGAAACATTTCATCGATACTGATACTGGTATCAGATGCTCATTTATTAATACTCGTAAAAAAAAAAAAATGCTTTGATATCCACAATGATACCTAGTGTGAGTAGTGTAAGCCTAGTGTACGCTGTCATGCTAATAAACAGACGACACGAAATCACAGCAATCTGGACGTATTTTCGGATTAATGATCAAAGCAAAGCAAACTGTACTCAAAAAAAAATATCAAGAAGACGAACTACAGCATTTCCATACAATAGAAGTGATAAAACATCATTATGGTGCGTAAACAGTATGTTTGTCACAAACGACTCGTAGCCACTATCATCATTGATTAGGTACCGAAATGCATAACAGCTAAATAGCAGTAATTAGCTAGCTACATTTTTCACACGTGGCTAGCTAGCTAGATTGTTTAAACCACGTGCGCACACAGGTGAAGCAGTGAACTGAGCGTGCAGAGAAACTGTCGAACATGAGAGAGAGAGCACTTCCCTTCAGCGAGCACTGAGCACTGAGTGCTGAGCCACGCCCCACTTTTTCTCCTCGCTCCCCATTTTTAACGACCACGCTCGCTGATTCTTCTCTGAACGCTCTCTGTTAGGAACATCCATCACTGTTAAACTCCATCACATCTTAAACAAAGCTAAATGAAATGTTCCACGATGCCGCTGACCGATACTGAGTAGGTCACTCATTTCCGTATCCATTTCTGTATTTTTTTAATGAGTGTAGGAACTGCCTTCTGATCAATTTCATGAAGAAAATGTTACCAAGCCATAGGTTTACATTTGTCTGTTAATTATTCATAATAAACAAACACCATTTTCATATTAATATCAGACAATATAGGGAGACACTATAGGGAGAAATACTGTAAGTATATTTTTTATTATATTACGTATTACGTAATAGCAGGAAAGAACTCTTACGTAGCTGTACAATGTTTGCCCCAGATGTAGCTAAGGCGGCCTTATAAATGCTGAGCACCACATGATGGAACGCTCGAAGCTCTAAAAGATTCATCTTTTCCACGAAGGAAACCATTTGTCAAGCAAGTGGAAGCTGATATTTTGTTAAATAAAGCAGTTACTGACCCTGCACTGTCCTCCATCTTGAAACCTGATGCGCTGTCAACTACAGGGTGTCCCAAAAGTCTCCATACAGGGGTGAAATGAACACTTTTTAGCAACATGTCTTCCAAAATTTTCATACTTAGTTTATATTATATATATATTTTTTCAGATAGCCTTTAAGAACACCTTCGACAAAAGAAGGACGTATTGAAATCATTCTCATGGCTGGATCAGGAAGCTGGAAACGTGGCGAGCACGTCACACACGACACTGTCGCCAAACTTATTAACAAATTCAAAAAGACTGGAAGTGTTGCGGACCAACCGAGAAGTGGACGTCCGCGAACATCCGCTGATGAAGAGACAACCGACGTGCTGCTGGAATACACAGTCCCCTCTGTATGGAGACATCTGGGACACCCTGTAGGCCAGTCATGCTAGCTGACAGTCAGCTAGTCAGCTCTCCAGATGAGAAACATTATGTTCACACCACAAAATCTGACTTCTGATGTTAAACTCTTTACACCTGGGATTGACTACGCGCCGCGTGACCTCACATCCAACACCAGGAGGAGACGAAGCGATTTAAGAAACAGCCTCAAACGACAAGTGACATATGATCTGAGATTTTCTCAATTCTGTTCAAATTAGCTATAATGCAGTAAAGCAACAAATCCAATCGACTCGCTCGAATGATTCCTCGGACCGTTCTCTGGTGCGCGTGGTCCGCCCTTTCTTCAGTTCCCCACTCACAACTCTAGTTCCTACCTGCAGTTAGTTCCTTTTTTACTGTTTGACGCACAAAAATGGAAGCTAGAGGCATTACAAAGAAAAATAAAGCTTGAAACGAAGTAGCAGAGATCGCTGGCGCCTCGTGTGAGTGCACGTCGCTAGTACAGTTAGCTGTAAACGGTTTTCACAATGATTAGTGCGTTATTTAACCTGTGACAGGCTAGTTAGAGTTAATAATGTTTCTCTTCTGGACTAGAATGAACCCTGGACAGGGGACACACACGAGAGCGAATTGCAGGTATGAACATGGCTTTTGATAGCGTTACAACTGACCCCGCTGTCCCCTGCGGCACATCAGAGAAAGCAAACAGGTAACTATTGAGAAGGAGAAAGCAAGCCGAACCTCCAGAGAAAACGTGATTAGTGAAGTCCACTCACCTCCGATGTCAGGGCGGAGTTTCTTATCGTACTCCTTCAGGAGGTTGTTCAGGATCTGAGTGGCGTCCATCTCGTTCTTTTTCGGTGACAGCATTTGACTGACGGTCACATCGTCATACTCCTCGTCTTCAGACGCGATGGTTTGAGAACTACAGGAGACACCACGTCTCTTATTATACACATATATATATATATATTACACTGTATATCATAAAGTACTTCTCAGGACCAGCAGCAAATACACCATGAAAAGGATAAACCAGTGTGTGTGGTGCTGTTATAGGAAAAATAATTACAATTACAACAGTGACAATTCTTTATTTCTTAACGAAGGTCACATTCTTATCCATTTATAGCTTCATGTTGTGGAATGTCCATGAAAGTGTTCTCACTTTATAGCAGCGTTATAGCAGCTATAAACAGTCTTTATTCTCTCTCTTCAAGTTAATACGACAAAAACAGCGCAGCTTGTCATGTTACTGAGAAACCGCAAAGCAGCGTAAACTCCTCTGTGCTGAAGGAAAGTTACAGCTCTGCCTCTGACACTGGAGACTCCTTCCATAAACGTGAAATAAACATCTCCTCAACACATCAACAATTTCATACGTTTTTTTTTTTAATGTTCACGCGGAGACTGCGCCGTACACGTCGCTGTGAACGAGCTGTTACTATAGAAACGATAACGTATTAATATAAACCTGCGCTGCTGTCAGAGCTGCTGTTTTTATGCACAAAAGATCTGGAACATACCATTAAACCTTCATCATGCTCAGGATATCACGGGCTTCAAAAAAAGAAAAAAAAAACGATAAAAACATATTTTCTCAATTTACTGTTTAGCTAGCTTTTATAAATATTTTTTTTATTCACTTTTAAATACACTTTTTTATTTTTCTTCCTGTCACTGCTATTATTTATTTCATTATTATTATTATTATTATTATTATTATTATTATTATTATTATTATTATTATTATTTTCATATTTTATTATGTTGTTTTTTTTTCTTTATTTACTTTGAGCTGCATTTTAAATGTATGTAAGGCACTATATTAATAGTATAGATATTAATATATAGATAATTAATTTTTTTTATAGATCATTGATAGTGATTGATTTTTTTTGACAGAATATGAAGGTTAAAGATTCATGAAGATGAAAATGAACTCCAGATGCATTGTGCATTAAATGGACTCATAATGTCTAGGGTTTAAATACGAGTCATTATTTATAATTCATCATTATTTCACAATCTAAACTGAGCTTTTTTGCCTGAACAACACACACACACACACACACTCTCTCTCTCTCACACACACACACACACACACTCTCTCTCTCTCACACACACACACACACACTCTCTCTCTCTCTCTCTCTCTCTCTCTCTCTCTCACACACACACACACACACTCTCTCTCTCTCTCTCTCTCTCTCTCTCTC
>CM075004.1:1215523-1240409 GCA_037576675.1 Pangasius sanitwongsei | reverse complement strand
TCTATCTATCTATCTATCTATCTATCTATCTATCTATCTATCTATCTATCTATCTATCTATCTGTCTGTCTGTTTGTTTGTTTGTTTGTTTTCTTTCTTTGTTTGTTTGTCTCTTTGTACCTCATTTAAATATATATTTTCAAGCAATTGCCCAGTAATGGGCATTATTTAGGTAGTTATGTAGTTATTTGTTTGTTTGTTTGTTTACTTGCTTGTTTGTTTCTTTTTGTCTATTCGGACAGATTTAAATATATATTTTTAAAGTAACTGCCCACTAATTAGCATATGTTATTCGTTTGTTTCTTTCTTTTTTTCATTCAGTCATTTTTGGGACTGTTTGTTTGTTTGTTTGTTTGTTTGTTTAAATGATTAGATTAGAATTATTAGAATCTCTTGTAGCTCTTTTTAAATATATATTTGAAAAGTAGATGCCCATCAATGATGACACTTTTTTTTAATGGACCAGGAATCTTTTTTTAGAAGTACTACAGTAGCTCATTTAAATTGTATATATCTTATAGTGTTCTTAAAGTGGCTAAAAGAAAAGTGCTTGCTATAATGATTAATGGTGTAAACGCTGCTGAGAAACTCCAGCAGTTACTTCAGAAACTCAGGTCACTTCGGTAATGTGAAAAAAAACCACCCACACGATGACGTTCCTGTGCAGCAGTAACTGGATCATGTGATGTTCTTTAGTCCTGCACTCGAGTCATGAACTCTGAAAGATTTCCTGGTTTACGCTGATAGTAAAATGGCACTCACTTTGGGCTGCTGAGCCTCCATGGCTTTCTTGCCGTCCCACGCCCAGCTGCGTTTGGTGAAGTAGTTGACGGTAGCGAACTCGATGAGGGCGGAGAAGACGAAGGCGTAGCACACGGCGATGAACCAGTCCATGGCTGTAGCGTAGGCCACTTTGGGCAGAGAGTTTCGGGCGCTGATGCTCAGCGTGGTCATGGTCAACACTGTAGTCACGCCTGAGGGGAATAATGACAAAGGATTAAAGGTGCGGTAGGTAACTTTAGAAAGTGTTTTTAGACCGGTAATAATCATATAACCTTACAAACACCTTTAAAAATGAGATATTGTATATATTTATATACTACTGTGGTCACATCTGACTGGAAAGCAAGAGCAGAAGAATAAAGAAAAAAAATTTAAAGGTGCAGTATGTCATTTATAAAAGTGTTTCTGGACCAGTAATAATCATACCATTTCAAAGACACCTTTAAAACATTTGATATTTTATATATTGCTCAACACTGTCGGCACCTGAGTGGGGAAAAAAGACCAGAGTAATAATATAAAAAAAAAAAAAGGATTAAAGGTGCAGTATGTAATTTTAAAAATTGGTTTTAGACATGTAGTAATGAAATAATCTCAAAAACACCTTTGTAAATGAGATATTTTCTATATTGCTCAACACTGTAGCCACACCTGAGTGGAAAACAAGAGCGGAAGAACAATGAAAAAAGATTAAAGGTGCACTAAGTAGGTACTTTAATAATCTTGTAATAATCATATAATCTCATAAACACATTACACTGATATATTTTTTATATATTATTATATATTTTTATATATGCCGTGCAATGGAGCTAGCCGTTTTTTTTTTTTTTGTTTGCTTCTTTATTTTAGTTGTTTGTTTTATATTTTTCTGGCCTCAAATAAGCTCCACCCCAACTCACAATGCTGAGTAATGATGCTCAGTCCTGCCCCTCTTTCGTTCTGTAGTAACTATAAATGGGGTTGCAATTCACCTCTCAGCCAGCAGAGGGCTGCAAATTATAAACTTTAAATTACACTATAAAATACAATATATATTAGCCTAAGGCTAGCTGATTTGCTTGCATACTTGGGCACTTGTACAATTAATAGTTAGCATAACTCCAGCTACTTTGCTAGCACCTTGCTAGTTTTACCTGGGGCTAGTAAACCTGGCTAGTAGTTACTGGCTAGTCAAGTTTGCTAGCTAATAATTAGATCATTTCTAGCCTAATATTAGAAGATTAGAAGAGAAGGATTCGTGGCTACTGAACATGGGTAAGAGATGTTATACACTTTGGGTGTTGGGTATTCGTTTTACACAATTAATAGTTTTGCCGCTTAGCAACTACGGCTAATGATTTTAATGACAGATTATAATAATTAGCTTGCTAGTGAGCTGTTGTTTGAGATGTTTTAGCTATTATGTTAGATGTTAGCTTGCTAAAATGTCAGATCGCTAACAAGTTTAGCGAATGTGACAGAACTTTATGCTAATCATCACTACATCAAGCCAAAACGGTGAAAAGAAATGCTAACGGTGATGTATGATTTAGTTTGTGACTGGATCACATTTCATTGAAGCCCCTCCCCTTTTAACTCAGGAAATAACTCGGACTTGTCGGAGAACTACCCAGGAGCAGTAGAGCTAATTCAAAAAGCTTCATCTTGAGCTGATTAGCTCTTCATTCCATCCTTCTGCGCCAGTCAATTCTGATTTCCATTTTGATGAGCGTTATCGATGTATTAATCTTTAAATTAATTAACAGCCGAGGAGAGCGCCGGCAGAATTCCCGAAGGAAACTCGGGCTCTGTGGAAAAGCAGCTTTACTGTAACGCCCTCTTTGGGGGCACAAAGTGGGTCGTAACGTTGTCACTGACCAAACACCGTCCTCGCAGGGACGGACTCCCGATTCAGCCAGAAGGAGACCTGCGACAGAATGACGGTCATGAAGCACGGCATGTAGGTCTGGATGACGAAGTATCCGATCTTTCTCTTCAGGTAGAAGTGAGCCATCATCACTGTGTAGAGGCCTGTGTAAACGAAAAAAAAAGAGGACAGAATGATAAGCGAGGGAGCAGAGAACAGATGAGTGATAGATAAAGGGAGGGACAGAGTGTGTGATTAAATTCTGGGGGATAAGTGCAAGCTACCAGAGAGAGATTTCCAGGAATGTTTTGCAACTGTGGGAACACATAGTTAAGAGTAATGTTCATAAGGCTACATAACACCGACATGAGCCCTTTGTGAAAGCTGACATAAGCCTACATCAACATTTATAAAGGGTAATTCCACCAGGCGGCTGCTGACGTAAAGATAGAATTCATTAATTTTGGTGTCAGTTGTCATAAAGGGCTTATGTGGGTGTTATATAGCCCTATGGACACTATGAGCACTGTGTTTAATAATGCATTAACACTTAGTTAAAAGTTTTCATAGGGCTACATAACAAATACATAAGCCTTTTATGGCCATTGGCATAAACTTACATACTGTAACATTTATAAAGGATTATTCCTACAGGTGCTAGCTGACATAAAGACAGCATTTGTCAATTTTGATGTCAGTTGTTATAAAGGGCTTATGTAGATGTTATATAGCCCTAGGACAATCACTGTTATATTCACAAACGTGATAAATCGTGTTAAATGGTAGTGTTCATACAGCCACATTGACATAAACAGACCTAATGAAAATGTTAGGCATTGATAATGTCATAACACCTATGTCAAATGAAATAGACATAAGATTGTGTTATGACACTTTCGTCAGAACATCATGATAACACACATGACATTGAAGCTTAATGCACTTCTGGTATGTCAGAGTTACACAATGATGATATGACTCACCAAACATCAAAACCTAATCTTATGAGCAGAAATAGGAGCTCGTGTTAATTAAGAACCAGGGGAAATATACATAACTCTGTTATTAAGGTGTCATGACATTGACATAGCTATTCATAAAAATGTTATGAACAGAAATAAGAACTCATTTTATTTCAGAGCCAGAGAAAATGTCCATAATACTGCCATTATGGAGACAATACATTGCCATAGCTAGTCATAAAAATCTTATAAGCAGGCATAAGGAGGATCTCACTTTATTTAAGAGCCAGAGAAAATAGTGCCATGATATTGTCATAAGTATTCATAAGTATCTTATGAGCAGAAATAAGAAACACACTGCACTTAAAGGCCAGAGACAATAACCATAATATACATGACATTATAGAGCCATGATATATCATAGGTATTTGTAAAAACCTTATAAGCAGGACAGTAGTGTCATGTCATAAGTATTCATGAATAAGTTATAAATAGGTGTCAGCTGACATAAAAACTGCTTTAACTTTCATTAATAAGCAGTATAAGATATGTAATAATTTTTGTCGAAAGAAGGTTGTGTGTCTAACGTTGTCTAACGTGTCTAATGTCTTTGTTAAATAACGTTTTTCTTTAATCTCTTTACCTGGAGCGTCCACCGTACACGTCCCTGTGAATGAGCTGTTACTATAGAAACGGTAACGTATCAGAACAATTGCATTAATGTACGAGTTTGTGGACTTGTCGTAATTCTGTAATGTTGTAATCCTCCACACGCTACAGACACAGTAGATAGAGATTAGGATAGAACATCGGAGTATTCCTTTAAATACGTGAAGATACAAATCCGATGAATCGTGTCACTACGTAATGACTTCGTACGCAAATGATTTCGTCATGGAGGAAAATGAATACTTGTTATCCACACTCATGCTGGGACATCAGGAGGTACGATATTAACAGAAAATAATAAGAATAAAAAAAAGAAAAGGTTATGTAGATCCTGTTAAACAAGCAAAGAATTCATTTGGAGGTTTATATTAAAGAAATCCTTTCAAGCCACAACGACTGATAACCTGAAAGAAAATCCACTGATGACTGCTGCTTTCTCCTGGCAAAATCGGATTTCTGCGTCGCACTAATCCCTTGTCGTAATCTGCGTCCTGCAGCTCTCAGACTCACTCGCTTTATCCCAGTCACTCACGCTGGGCCGACCTCGTGTGGAACGTCGAGAGAGAGAGAGAGAGAGAGAGAAAATCGAAAATGAAAAACTCCTAAGCAACTAGATCAGATAAAGACGACCGAAAATTACTGCAATTAAAACAAAATCTCCAGGATCTCCAGGATCTCGCTGAGACTCATTATGTACCCAGGACTGACATCATCCTCCATGAGAGGAGGTCGGCACGTCCAGATCATCCCCCTCTAGACCTACCCCATGCTCTTTTGACCTGGAGAAAACCCATCCTGGGATTCAGGAAGGTTTTCTTGGATGTTCCCGATCAGGAGGAACCCTTCTGAGAGGAGGCAAACATGCCACAGTGGTGGATCTTCCTGCTCAGCTTCTGGAGTGTTTATGGAGAACTTCCTTTCATTGCAGAGAACAACGCTGCCATGTTGGTCAACTGGTGAGTGACTGAGGTTTTGGTGTTTTTTTATTTATTTTTTATATAAATTTTTTCCTAACAAGAAATTTAATTTAGTCTGAAAATGGCGTGGCTTGGTTTAGGGAACATAAAATAAAAGGTGACAGGTTATCGGTATCTTCATACAGAACTAAGAGTGATGGAACGCTGACATTTTCACTGCTAACTGTCTTGCTATCTGTCTTTTCTGTGGCATTCCCAGCGCTTGGTGGATCTATTCTTGACTTTGTAAAGAGGGTTTACACCAGATTAGCACCACTAATAGCCTCGTAACCTTTGTCTGTCAAGTCAGATAGAGCAACAAAAAGGATGACAGAAAGGGAAGAAAGTGCTCCTGAGGGCCAAGTGAGGATGTGATCTCCTGAAGGTTCATCTTGTACCTTGCTAAGGATTTGAAGAACTTTGGTGCTGAGCACAAAGTGGAAGTATATTAAATTAAAAAAGTGTTTGTTGTCATTTGGTTTGGTTTGCTCTGTAGCTCCCTGATAGGGTTCCACGTGGAACCCTTAACTTGTTCCTGAGGGCTGATTGAGGACCTGCCCTCCTGATATTTCATCTGGTACTTACCCAAGGATTCAAGTAACTTTGAACAATTGGTACTCAGCAGAAAGAGAAAGTAGAATAAGGCCCCTTGGTTCCCTTTAGGAACCTAATAGCCCTTTATAATCCAAAGAACCTATGAGAAGGTTCCATGTGCAACCAGAGTATATACTCTTCCTGATTTATCAAAGGGTTCCTCAAAGGTTCTTGGTGCTAAGCTGGAAGTATACTCATAAGAGTAACTGTGGTCCCCTTTAGGAAACTAAGAGCCATTTATGATCCAAAAAACGCTTGAGAAACCACTGTGAAGTTAAGGACTCTTACAATACAGAAGTGTTTCCACATGGAACTTTCAAGGTGGTCCTGAGGTCCAAATGTCGACATGGCCTCATGATGGCTCATCTTGTACCGCCCCATGGATTCGGATAACTTCAAATAGTTTGTGCTCAACAGAAGGTAGAAGTAAAAAAGGTTCTTTGATTTGTCATTCTGGGAGAAACCTTGAAGGCTCCATGTGGAACCTGACTGTACAATTTTTAGGGTTCCTGAAAAGGTTCCTTAAGCATTCTTTGGATCATTATGGGCTCTTAGCTTCCTAAAGGGGTTCCACATGGAAACTTCATGGCTTCCTGATGTTTCACCTTGTAACTAGCCAAGAATTCAAGTAACTGGAAGTAGGATGTAGAAATTGGGACAAAAAAGGTTCTTTCATTTCTACCTCTGGAAGAAGAAACCATGAGTATAGTGACACTATAAGAACTAAGAAACTCTAAGGTCACCTGGATCCCTGGCCATCCTTTTTTTGGCTTTATCAATATGTTGTAGATTTAATCTTACAATACGCAATACATATAAATATATCTAAATATCCTGTATATAAAATGTCTCCTATTTCTCTATTTATGCTCACTACATGAGGTCCAATGTAATGGTGCTTTGTACTTAATTAAGGTTCCCTTTAGGACCTTCTGTAAAGAATGAATAAATGAATTCCTGTATATTACAGGGTAGAAAAGTGAGAAAGGGGCCTTTATGTGAACTCTGCAATAACCGACGTGTTCAAGAGAGTTATGATAGGAGTGTATTACTGCCTCTCTTTACATAACTGAATTAAGCAGATGACATTTGAGCCCTTGCTAGTCCCCGCCCACGTGTCTCCCCTTTCCCATGTGTCTCAGACCAGCTCTAGCCAATCACTGCCTGCTGACATCATTTGGAAAGACCACGATGGATGAGATGGAAGCAGAGGGATTAACCCTCCAGCCCTGGCAGCTCAGGACAGGGATAAGTGCCTCCTCCTCCTCCTCTGTCCATTTCCCTTCCTCTGTTCATCCTCTTCTCTGATTTTCTTCTTCATTTTATCATTAAGCCAGTGTAGATGATTTCAGTGGTCTTTTACGATTATTACTTGTCACCCTGTATGATATCCCAGTAAAATCTCGGCTAAGTTCTGTAACACTGTCCGTTAGCATGCGTGGTAGGTTGCAGGTTGTAGGCTGCAGCTACACGTTGCTACACGTCGCCTTGCTACTCCTTTCAGATAACGTGTATGAAGCTGATTAGTTGCGTCATGGCAACTAATGATTCCTGAGATGATGGCCAGATGATGACGTGAGTGCACAACTGTGTATAGAGGATGTTTTTTTTGTTTGTTTGTTTGTTTGTTTTTTTTACCTCTGCTGGTGTTAATGTCCTCAGTGCCGGCTGTCTGGCCAATCAGATGGTACTGGTTGAGTCGTGAACCATCCTCCGCCACCACCACAGACTTTGTTGGGCCTTGGGTCCACTTGTACACTACCTCTGAGATGGGGTAGGCATCTGAAAGAACACAATTAGCATTAGCAGCACCCAATGACGTAAAAATGCACGGCAAGGACATGAAGTAGCATTGTGTTCTCCTCATGCTTTGCTTCAAGAGCGTCTTCACAGAGCTACATAGCACCTATATAAGCCTTTATGTCTGTATAGGTCATATATAAAACACATAAAATCTAAATGTTTGTGGAGGTCTATGTAGCTCTGTGAACACTACCTGAAAGATCAGGTTAGCATTTGAAAGAACACAATCTTATGTCTATGTCACATGACTTGAGTATTATGTCAACCTGACATCAAAATTTCCAAAGCAGTTATTATTAGAGCTGCCGTCTGTTGGAATAAGCTTTCATAGATTTTTGTAGGCTTATGTCGACTGTCATAAAGGGCTTATGTAGGTGTTATGTAGCCCTATTAACACTACACCTAAGTAAGCGTTACTGTATTTCCTAAAAATGGCTCTAAAGCTCTTCTCTGTTTAAGTTGCACTTATCCCCCCAGCGTTTAATCACACACACTGTCTCTCCCTTTATGCATTACTTTATTCATATATTTTTGTAGGTTTATGTCAAAAGGGTTATGTAACTGTCATGTAGCCTTACGAACACTCCTCTGAGGTAAATATAAAGCTCTCGCTGTTAGCTTGTGCTTATCTCTCCGAGTTTAATCACACCCCCCACCCCCACCCCCCCGCCCTTAGGTATCACTTTATTTATTATTTTACGCAGGTGTATGCCAACAGGCTTATGTAGGTATTATGTAGCCCTATGAACACTACGTCTAAGAAAGCATTACCATATCTTCTAACATGGCTATAAATCGCTCTGTTAGCTTGCACTTATCCTCCAGAGTTTTATCACACACACTGCCCCCCCCTTTAGGTATTATTTTATTAATTCATGCAGGTGTATGCCAGAGTGGTTATGTAGGTGATATGTAGCCCTGTGAATACTGCTTCTAAGTAAGTATTACCATATTCTCTAACATGGCTGTACAGCTCTTTCTGTTAGCTTGCACTTATCCCCCAGAGTTTAATCACACACACACACACACACACACACACTGTCCCTCCCTTTATTTTATTAATTTATGCAGGTTTACGTCAAAGGGGTTATGCAGGAGGTATGTAGCTCTATGAACACCTCCTTTAAGTAAAACCAGACAGTTCTCCACAGTGATAATGTAGGCGTTTATGTAAGACACACAGTGTGATTAAACATCTGGCTTACAGCCAGCAAATTGCATCCCAGCTGATTTGCATCGAGAATCCCAGTTTCATATTAATTCAAGGAAGCGATGGTGCATCTGTCAGCGCCACAGAGATATTCCGCTTCTTCACGCGCAGCGTGTGTGTTGTCCAGCTATGCCAAGTCAAGCATTAGTGCTAATAAATTTAATCAGTGTCTGGGGTGCAGAATGAGATCGGGGTTTGCACTGAAACAAACGAGCTGCTTGAAGGTTCTAATTAGCAAAATCCGATTCGCAGGGTGCGTCTCATTACAGTGGAATCTTCTCCACTTAGCAGGCAAGTAGGTTGGTTCACAAATAATCGATTACTTTCATTTTACTAAATCATTTGTTCTAATGAAGAACTCCATGAAGAATACCGGCATTGTTCCCTATGTGAGTGCTTTAATAAATAAGAAAGTGGAGAGTACACGTGCGCGTTTTTGTAGCCTCCGTGACGCGATTGACTCGGCTCGTCTGTTCACCTTTATCTCTCGCTCCTGACTTGCGCCATCATTTCATCCAATCTCTGAGAGATCCATTAATCCTGCCACTCTCATGGCGTCTGTCTCGAGCACAATTAAGACTGACTCCGGCTGTCCAGATGCTGGGATTATTTCAGCTCCACACACTCACACACACACACATACACACACACACTCATATACATTTACACACACTCATATACACTCACACACACACTCATATACATTTACACACACTCATATACACTCACACACACACACACATACCCTTATATACATTTACACACACTCATATACACTCACACACACACACACACACACACATACCCTTATATACATTTACACACACTCATATACATTCATACAGACACACACACACTCATATACACTCACACACAAGCACACACACTCACACACACTCGTATACACTTACACACACTCGCACACACTCATAAACTCTCACACACTCATATACACTCACACACACTCATACACACTCTTATACACTCACACACACTCACACACACTCGTATACACTCACACACACTCGTATACACTCACACACACTCTGCAAAAGTGCTATGTATTTGTCATCTTTTAAAGGGATGAGTATTAGAATGCAACAATTTCTAATGCAAACAATTTCTAATTACACCACAAATTATAATTTTATATAATTATCATAAACATCAACATATCAGATGTTTTATTCATTTCCCATGGTAATGTTCTCACTCAGGTTTGCATTTCTTATGTTACACTCATCAGAAAGGTTCCGCATTAGTTAAAGGGTCTTGCTTCCTAAAGAAGTTCAGCTTGGACCCTCTTCTGAAAGAGAACCCAGCTGTTGTAGGGTTTTCCACATTAAGGCCATGATTAGTTAAAGATGGCTGATGATAACATCCTAAAGGCTTGTCTGGATTGTGTGTTCACAACAAAAGTGCTTCATTTAGAAACAAAGGTTCCTCGAGGGTTCCTCATTAGTTCTGTGGATGATTAAGGGGTCTGGCTTCCTAAAGAAGTTCAACTTGGAACCTTTGAAGAACTGTTTAGGATGTAAGATCCATGTAAAGATCAGCCATCTACAGCTCATTGTGTCCTTTGTGTTATAAGGTTCCTTCCTTCATGAAGGTTATGCACTCCTGAGGAAGCATTTTTTTTTTATTTAAAAAATATACCATAAATGCCAGGTATTGATTCATAGCAGTTTTCACATAATATATATGGTCTTAGATAATAACGAGTGCATTTTTTGCCACTGAATAAGATGAACATTATGAAAATTTAGACAGTAATTAAACCTTGAAATTCGTTCTGGCAGGAGTCAGTATTTTGTTTGAACTGTCCTGAAAACACTGACTGTGTGTGGCGCTGTTATAGTTATAACAACATTTATATATATAAAATTATAATAATTCTAAAAATAACCAGTGCGTTACTGATAGCGCCACAAATTTTTTGATTATCTTCCTAAAAGGCAGAGTTTTATTCCTCTTATACCACAACGATTTGCCATCGATTCCAATTTGTATTATTTAAAAGGTGCAACATTGTACTTTTTATCCATTTATAGATACATTTAATGTTGCGAAATGTCCATGAAACAAGTCCGTTCCTGTTCTCGCTTACGTTATAGCCGCTATAAACCTCAGCATATCAACGATTACACACGTTTTTTAAAAGAAATCCGTTTATGTGGAGCGAAAAATAACGCATTAGAACGAGTGCATTAATAGAAAGCTGCACTACTGTCAGAGCTGCTGTTAGAGAAAATGAATCAACACCTTCTGACCAATCAGAAGACGTAACGTGTCATTTCAGTGAGCAGCTTGTGAGGTATTCCTGAGTAACCTTCCACTAAAGGAGAAGTCCATTCTGTCATGTCCTGGCCTTGTGACTCAGCCTGTGCTGGAATTCCCAGCGCTCCGATTGTGTTCCTGGTTATCGGATTGCAGGTTTAGCTCATTCCACCCTGTTCTGTTTCACACCTCACGTTACTGACTGTTTGTCGATTCACTTACACTGCGTTAATTCGGTAAATCCTCCGTCCTGCATTTACATCCTGGACTACGACCAATAAACTCTCCGCAGTGGAGTTTAAGAGCTCCACTACACCTTTAAAACCTTTAAGGGTTCTTCAGTTCTCTGTCTCTGGGAGAGCGTTTAACCCTTATGTCCTGTTCCTTACTTACTTAGCTCTTGGTATTTGGTACAATCTTATAAAAAATGGCTTCTTTAATGGTTTGACAGGTGTTTTTTGGGTTCTTAGCCTCCTAAAGAGGTTCTACTTGGATCCATTTCCAGTAGGGAAAGCACTCTGTTGTAGAGTTCCTCACAGAACCTTTAAGGATTCCCCCTAAAGGGACAACTGAAGAGTGTTGTTCTATCTGCAAGGGGATCCGAGTAGAACCGTTTTTGGAAGTTAATAGGCCTTAATTATCCAGTGAATCCTTAAAGAACCCTTGAAGAACCCAGTGTGTGTAGTAACTGGGTAAGTGTTTGGTACAAACTTTAAATTATTGCTCATTATTTTCTTCTTAAAATCTGGAACTTGTCAGGAGTTTAACATTTAGCTCTTGGTGATTAGTACAGTCTTTCAGAAAATGGGTTCTTTAATGGTCCATTGGATAAGTAAAGGTTCTTAGCCTCCTCAAGAGGTTCTACTTTCCTATAGAGAAAGTGTAAAATGCAGAATGCTTTTTTGGAAGCTAAGAACCCTTAATTATCCAGCGAACCCTTAAAGAACCCTTGGAGAACCCTTGTTTCTAAGAGTGTGTGTATTAACTGGGTCAGTGTGTGGTACAAACTCCAAATTATTGCTCATTATTTACTTCTTGTTATCTAGAATCACTTTAGCTCTCAGTACTTGGTACAATGGTGCTTTAATGCTTGTTAGCTTCCTAAAAGCTATGATTCTACCTGGAATCATTTCTTATTGGGAAACACTCTGTTGTTGAGGCTAAGAAAAAATGTTCGGACTAGGTGTTGGGTCTGGGATCTCATAGGATGAAACAAAAAAAACGCAAAAAAAGGTGCGTGGTTTCAGGTTTCAGCAAAATTCCCATCCCAACTACATCTCAAAAAATGCGCAAGATGCTTGAGACTAGCCCAAAAAGTTCAGGCATTGGACAAGAGAGAGTCATTTTTCTTAATTTTCTCAGTCTTTGTGTGGGAAAGAAGTTAACATTAGTACGCACGCATTTCTGATTTATATATATATTGCCCACAACCCAAAACAACATACAGTATCTCTGCTGAGGTCCCGAAAAAATAATCACTTAATTCATTTTTAAAATATTAACTTGTACGCTCATTGGTCTTAAATGATCGTTCTCCATCGTCGTTTAAAATAAAATCTTCCTGCAGGCATTGTAACGAAATCCCACTTAAAGGACCCCATTTTGACAAAAAAAACTTTCCGGTCTAGACCACGCCCACTTCCATTTGAAAGCCGATTATGAGTACAGAAATTAATATTTGAATCACAAGTACAAATACAGTGGCATTGCGATACAGCCCTAACTAATGATTGTAATACTTATTCATAAAAATAGCATATTTTGAAATACAAATACAAGAAAACCTTCTAAGATATTCTGTCTTTGTTCATTCGTCATGTTTTGAAGTACTCGACTCCTCTTGGGCCTTTGAGCCGAAGTTCCCGTGCTTGTAGTTTTTATTTTTAAAACAAAAATCTTTGTTTTATAAGAAAGACAGGTACAGAGTCTGAGCTCTTGGGTAACAGTGATAAATATCGCATTTTATCTCAGCCTGTTATAACAGATGTGAGCTCACACACACACACACACACGCACACACACGCAGAGTATATCGCAGATCAGCTTCCATTTATCTGACTGTAACGTGTGTGAGAGTTCTCTGAACGATTGGTGCAGGACGCAGCGTGTAGAGCCGATTGTCTGTGACAGTGGGAGGATAAGGGTTCTCCGGACGAGACGAATGCTGGAGATGTTCTTTAGATAAGGTCTAATCGGAAACCATCGTCCTCTGCTAAACCACACAGCCACGTTTGTGTTGAAGGACCGTCTGTTACTGGTGCGATAACCGTTTCTGAGGACAAGAGCACAGCTTGCCTTGCATTGTAACACAAACACGTGAGTCTTATGAGGTAATGCAGGAGCCAGAAAATGGATCTGAACCGTCAAATCTCACAAAAAAAAAAGTCCCATCATGTCATAAAATCATGTCATAAAATGATGCCAGTTCCAGATGTGAGAGTCTCCGTGTAGAATTTAGTGCGTGAAAATGAGCAAATTCAAACACATCAGATTTTTTTTTTTTTTCATTTGCTCCTCGTCAACATGAGGATTCAGAAAGAAGAGCTCTGCGACTCTAGAATGCTCAAAAACGGGACAAGAAAATGACAATAATAAGTAAGTGCACTTCAGAATCGAAGCGATTTTAAACGACAGGATGACAATAATCACGGAGATTTTTAACTCAACATTAAAATTATTATTATTCATAACAATCATTCAGGCAATTTAGAAAAAAAAACATGACAGTGTTGCACATAAACTAGCACTTTCTTTTCTTTTCTTTGCCTCCTTTAGGCATTAGGAGGAGCTGCTGCATGTTAAAGAGCAGAATTATTTCCCTCAAATATTAGCATCATGATTATTGACTATGATTATTAAAGTAAGAGATTTGGAAAGAAAGAAAGAAAGGAAGAAAGAAACAGCTCTGACTCCAGCTTGTTCTAACTCTAACACTGACTCTAGCACCGACTCCACCACTGACTCTAGCACTGACTCCACCACTGACTCTAGCACTGACTCTAATACTGACTACACCACTGACTCTAACACTGACTACACCACTGACTACACCACTGACTCTAAAACTGACTACACCACTGACTACACCACTGACTACACCACTGACTCTAAAACTGACTACACCACTGACTTCACCACTGACTACACCACTGACTCTAACACTGACTACAACACTGACTCTAACACTGACTTCACCACTGAGCCTAGCACTGACTACACCACTGGCTTTAACACTGACTCCACCATGGACTCTAACACTGACTCCACCACTGACTCCACCACTGACTCTAGCACTGACTCCACCACTGACTCTAACCCTGACTCCACCACTGACTCTAACACTGACTCCACCACTGACTCTAGCACTGACTACACCACTGACTCCACCACTGACTCTAACACTGACTACACCACTGACTCTAACACTGACTACACCACTGACTCTGGCACTGACTACACCACTGACTTTAACACTGACTCCACCACGGACTCTAACACTGACTACACCACTGACTCCACCACTGACCGTAACACTGACTCCACCACTGACACATCTACACATTTCTATTTCACATTTCCGACCAATGAAAATGAGTTTCACGAGTACATTTTAAGCCCCACCCCTTCCCACAATCCACTTGGCGTAGCGTGAAACCAAACGAAACCTGACAGCACACCAGCTATAGCGCACAGATAATAAACAGTACAGCGGATTAATCTCAGGGAGTCTTCACACTCTCAGACACATCAGCATGGCTGGGCAGTTCAAAAGTACAGAGCTCAATTCCATGTGAAAACTGCAGACCTGGCAACCCGGGGGACTAGGCGGGGTTCATTCACACCAATATATCGTGGCCTGTGCATCCCAGATCACGTCCCAGTGTGGTCGAATAACAGGAAGGAGCTTGGAGGGGAAAAGGCAGTTATATGAACCGCTGAATAATCAATATATCTGCGATGTGGTGTATTGAATATTGTAAAAATATATATATATATAAAACAACAAGACGGGCCCAGAATCGATCCTGGGTCCTGACTCGAGTACTTCAGGCTGAGTGTGAAAAAGGAAGTGTATTTAATCGGCAATGTTTTCTCAGAAACCCTCCTCCCGAACCGGCGTCTCGTTCCTAACCGTCACTATTAAGCCGAACATGTGACAGCCAAATTTTATGCCACTGGACAAGCAGATGGTGCTTCACTGTCATGACAAGGGTCCTTGTGTTGAAGTACGATGAAGATGTGGAACAAAAGAAAGACACGCCAAGACATAATGGTTCTCCATATGAAGGACAGGGACTTTTATCTCTGAACAAGAGAGCCATTTGCGAGTTGTTTTTGCGGACGACGTGTTTGAGTCACTGCCTCCTGCTACGCTATTAAGCCATCTGCCATAACTACCTTTGAACAACACAACACAGAGAGAGCCGCAGAGAGGCTGAGTGATGAGGAGAGTCTGGAAAAAAAAAAAAAGAAATATTTCAGCCCCACCAACTGGGAAGCTCTTGACTGCTGGTGGTCTGAGGAACGCCGCAGCGGGAGACGCAGATGGAGACGAGAGAGATGTGGAAAGACATGAACAAATCAGCGACGCAAGAGCTTTTAGTGCACGGTTTTCAAAAGGCTCATCAGGAAAATGAGCAATGAGCGGTCCGATGGAAATAAAACACCACTGAGAACCTGGACGCAATAAACTGACGTCATGTGCCAGGTCTCCTGCGCCTTTTCATTCCATTTACTGCAGGAGCTCCTACTATTTTTTTCCTCTTTGGTAGACGAATACGTTCTTCAGGAGTACTTCTCTGAAATATATGCCAGTGTTCAGGGAGGTCATTGTATATGTCAGGCATAATGATAGCCAAAAAACCGCCCCTACAGAGAATTTTATTATAAGGTACTCTTACTAAGTACCTTTACTGTATTTGGTTCCTCGTTACCAAGAGATCCAAATAGGGATGTGTGGGTGGAGCAATAAATGGTGCAGATCATTGATTGGTCAAAAAATAATTCCAAGTTCGTTCTGATCTCTGATGAAATTTTTTTCTTTTTTTTCCCCATTTTCTGTTCACTAGATAGGGTATAATATAATGGACCCTACCTAGTGCACTATATGCACAACAGAACACCATTTTGGGTTCAACGACATAAAACTTTGTTATATTTTTATTAACTCTTTTTCCCAGAGGCCTGTTTTGGTTGTTATTGTGGAGAGATGTGAATTGTTTGCCCAGCAGGGGGCTCACACTCTTCCCTTCTTCCCCATCTCCCTGCTCACCAGCAGCTAAACGCAGAGTCATGATACTCTACCTACAGAAACCCAACAGTGTCCCGACTAATCTTATAACATTCTTGCGGCGATACTGATTGAAAATGTCCGATAAGTCTGCAGAATGGAACGCTAGTGTACTGCTAAAAAGGGTTAAAGAACAACACATCATCCTTTTTATCCGCAAGCCATTGAAGACTTTCAGGAGACTGTATTAGAAAACTTAAAATTACAGCACTGTTACAAAGCGCTGACACTGGAGACTTCTTCCATAAATGTTACATAAACGTCTCAACAGTTCCACGTTTTCATATCCGTATATGTGTAACGTCTGCTGTACAAGTCCCTCCAGATGAGCTGTTACTATAGAAATGATAACGAATTAAGATAAACAGCTTCTGACCAATCAGAGTCGAGAATTCAGCAGTGCTGTGGTATAATGCCAAATGTCTATGCCTGCATTTTTTTTCCCAGTGGCGAATTTCAAGTTATATTTTACTAACCATGCCTATGATTAGAGAACTTTCTCCTACTTTCACGGGTACAGTTCTGCAATGAGACTGAGATAAGTACTCAACCAGGACACGGATAGTTCTGGATTTAGATTTCTTACCGTACTCTCTGGTGGAAAAGAGCTATACCCGAATCAGGAACGATCAAACCGTAATCATGCTTCAGTCATGTTTTTTTTTGTGTATAACACTGAAAATCAATTTTTAAAAACTTTCATTGGCTTCATGCAAACAAAAGCCACATTATTTTTATTCAGAACACCGAGAGACCCTTTTGGTGAAGATGACTGTCAAATTAGGCATCTGTCACTGTTATTCAAGCAGCCGAACAAAAGCTTTTATGTAAGCCATTATACAAGAGGATGCCATGCTTTGAGGAAACACATTTGTTGACTGATTAAAATGTTAAATCACTAATGAGACACGTCCGCTGTCATCTGCATCTCATAATGGAGTTTTAGGAAACTTACGAGTGCGTCCGAAACTTTTCCATCACTAGACAGACGAGACAAAATTTAAAATCGTCCATGACATTGACAAGTAAGATTAAATATACAGTTCTAAATCTCTAACAAAAAGATTTGATCAGATTGAGATTAAAAAAAAAACAAATGTGCACACATTAGCTTCATAACGTCAAAACTAAACTCATTTTAACCTGCTAAATTTCAGTAATTCCATTTCTGCTTTAAGCCACGCCCATATCCGGCTTGTTTACACATAATTCCAAAACCAATTTAAACCACGCCCACTCCTGATATGTTTACATATAATTTCGAAACCAGTTTAAGCCACACCCACTTCTGATTTGTATACACATAATTACGATGCATATTTAAGCCACACCTACTTCTGGTTTGCATACACATACTTACAAAACTGATTTAAGCCACACCCGCTTCTGATTTGCTTACACATAATTATAAAGCAAATTTAAGCCACACCCACTTCTGATTTGTATACACATAATTACGATGCACATTTAAGCCACACCCACTTCTGGTTTGCATACACATACTTACAAAACCGATTTAAGCCACACCCACTTCTGGTTTGCATACACATACTTACAAAACTGATTTAAGCCACACCCGCTTCTGATTTGCTTACACATAATTATAAAGCAAATTTAAGCCACACCCACTTCTGATTTGTATACACATAATTACGATGCACATTTAAGCCACACCCACTTCTGGTTTGCATACACATACTTACAAAACCGATTTAAGCCACACCCGCTTCTGATTTGCTTACACATAATTATAGAGCAAATTTAAGCCACACCCACTTCCGATTTGTATACACATAATTACTATGCATATTTAAGCCACACCCACTTCTGATTTGCATACACATAATTATTATGCAGATTTAAGCCACACCCACTTCTGCGTTGTTTACACATAATTACAAAGCCAGTTAAAGCCACGCCCACTTCTGATTTGTAATAACACGTAATAGTATAGTTTATTCTGGGAAACAAATAAGAATGAAAAAAGAACAAATAAAACTAAATAATAAATGAATTAATAATTGATAATAATTCAATTGTTAATAATGAAAAATCGAATTATTAAATAAATTAATTTTTGTTATATTTATTTAACAATAACAAAAATACCTACATAAAGAAATTCTAATCAGAGAAAGAGAAATAGAGAGATAGAGAAATATATTTTTTTGCCAAAAAAATAAACAATAGAAAAGTTCTGAGTTTCTGCAGCAGACTTTCTTCGATTATTCACAGCACTGTTGGCCAAATTCCAGTTTTCCCTCTTGGATAACGAGCGATCCGACGGCATTATGTAACGATTCCATACAGCAGTCTCGAGCTGGCCAAGTTATTACACAGAGAACATCTGACCCTGGACAATCCCTCTGTGTGTGTGTGTGTGTGTGTGTGAGTGTGTGTGTGTGTCCTAATCCAGTCCTGAAGTGACCCACTCTGTATAGCCGGCAGGTGATAATCTTAAGCCAGCTCCTGACCATGTGGCAGTGTGATAAGACGGTTCTCAGTGAAGGATCATGTCCACTCTCTGCACACATTAGGGTTCTAGCGGTGAACGTTCTAGCACGTTCCTGCCTCGTAACAACAAGATCGGAACCTTATGTTACTGACTGTTACAAAGCGCCGACACTGGAGACTCCTTCCTTAAATGTTAAATAAACGTCTCCTTACTTTAAAAAAAACTTCAACGATTTCTCAAATCTGTTTATAACGCGGAGCGTCTGCTGTGCACGTCGCTGAGAACGAGCTGTTTCTACGGAAACGATAACGTTTTAGAACGAAAGCATTGATATAAACCTGCGCTAGCGTCAGAGCTGCTGTTATAGAGAATTAATTAACACCTTCTGACCAGTCAGAGTCCAGGATTTAACAGCGCTGCTGTGTTGTAAGCAAAAATACTGAAAAATAACTGAAAAAAGAGCCTCAGTGTTGCAAACGAAGGTGTTGATGGTGAGTGACAGGGTGGATATTTATTTCTAAAATATAAATATGAGTAGTAGAGCCAGCGAGGCAGAGACGAGGTAACGCGAGGATGCTGGCGCATCGTTTCTCTTCAACGCTCTTGATGTTTTGACAGGAAAGTAATGAGAGGAGTGAGGGAGTCACCTCTCCCTTTCCTTCTATACACACATCCTCTCTCTCTTTCTCTCTCTCTCTCTCTTTCTCTCCTTCTGTTTTCTTACTTTTCTTTCTACTGGCATCTGCTTAAGAGTTTTCTCACTGTGTGTAATCGTTGATAGGGTGAAGTTTTCTGTAAGGAGACGTTTACGGAACATTTATGGAAGGAGTCTCCAGTGTCAGTGCTTCGTAACAGTCCGAGGTGAAGCTGCAACTTTACGCTTTCCGACATCTTCAGGACAGAGGAGTTTACGCTTCTTTGCGGTTTCTCGGTAACGTGACGTGTATGACGTGTCGTTCTTATTATATAAAAATTGTAATCGTTAGCAAATCGCTGTGGTGTAGGAGGAATAAAACACTTGGGGGTGTGCAGAGTGCTCACAGTAACTCCATTAAATATTACACATATGTTTTTTCCACATATTTTACAAACATGGTCACATTTCACACGAGTCAGTTTGCATGGAAAGTGACGAAGGTTGAGGCTTGAGTTAGGGGCGGAGTTAATTGTAGGATTAAGGGCGGAGTTAGTGTTCATATCTCATTCGTATGAAATTGACCCACATCAACATCACACTTTTAAATTTGTACTTTTTTTTTTTTTTTGCTTTTCTTTGCATTTAAATATAAGCCTGATAACGGAACGAGATGAGAAATCACTTACAGCTCCCGAACTTGAGAGGACAGGCGTGAGCGTCCATGGGGAAATCCTCCAGCTGCATCGGACACTCGGCTGATATGGTCAGTCTGGAGAGAAAACCAGAATCGTGATCAGTGCCTGAATCACGAAGTCAAATCCCAAAACTCAGTACTAATAACGTCAGCCATGTTGAATTCTCGGTGCTCCACTGAGCGCCAGTGCAGGAAAAGTTTACAGAAAAGTTCTGAGTGAGTCAGATCATTTGACTCAGCTCACCAAAAAGAGTCGACTCTTTCTATTCCCAAACAGCTCCCTGCCATTTTCTTTCTGAAGAAACCAGTCGGCGATATCAGAACCAGTGATTGTTCTTTTCTGACTGTCACTGATATTGTTTCATGAAATCTCATTCTTCCTTCTAATTAAAAAATATTGGATCGTATAAATTCTATTTAAATAGTTCTTAATCAGCCAGACACTACAATTGTTCACTGTGAAAGACAATAAGCACCCCTATTGTGCCTGCAGTGTGCGTGATTCATTACGGAGATTCATTTATCCTCGTAACTGATCGCCTCTGTCACACAGCCTCAGCCGAGAGTCAAACACACGCCTCACCATTCACGCTAACAAACAGCTCAGATGCTGAAAAAAGGTTTTCATGGAAGCATTTTGAATAAAAAGAGTCCAGTCATTCAGAGCCGTCTCGCTTAACGAGATGACTCGTTCCAAAAGCTCAGTTGTTCAAACAGCTTGTTTAAAGGCCCAAACTGTTCAAAGAGCTGAGTCATTTTAAAAAAAAAAACAGGCTCGTTCGAAGAACTGACTTGTCAAAAAGTCGAATCGTTCAAAAAGACGAATCATTTAAAAAGTTGAATCATTTAAAAAACAGACTCGTTCGAAGAACTGACTTGTTCAACGAGCGAATCGTTTCAAAAAGCCAAATCATTTAAAGTCCCAAATCGTTCGAAGAGCCGAATCATTAGAAGAACTGACTTATTCAAAAAGCCATCTGGCTCAAAGAGCAAAATCACTCAAAGGGTCAAAGAGACGAATTGTTCAAAATACTGTCTGGGTCAAAGAGCCAGATCATGCAAAGAGCAAAGACTCGTCTGCTTCGAGAGCCGACTCTTTCAGAGTCAGCTTGTTCAAAGAAACAAATCCTTCAAAAGCTGAATCGGTTAAAGAGCTGATTGGTCCAAAGAGCCACATTGTTCAATAAGCTGAATCACTCATTCACAAATAACATATCACTGTACCACAAAGATACCACGGTAACCACAACATGCCATAATGATGATGAGGTCATTCTCAGAAAGCATTGTCTATGGATGTAAATGTTCACTGGATAAGCACTGAGCACTGTGTGTGTGTGTGTGTGTGTGTGTGTGTGTGTGTCCAAGATTTGAATTTATTTATTTAGTTATAATGGATAATGGAGCGAGGGCGCCACCAAGCTCTGGGCCCCATATACATCACTGACTGATAAACCTCACACACACACTCACACTCACTCACTCATACACACACACACACACACACACACTCACACACACGCACGCACGCACGCACGCATTTTGTCTGTTCTATCGGGTGTATCTTTATTTTTGATTTGAGGCTGCAGCAGTGTTAGTGATGGAGCCACAGTGCCACCTAGAGGTCTGTTTTAAAACTACATGCAAAAAAACCCTGCAAAATTTCACTTCCTTTTTCAACAAAACAAGCTTTTATTGTCAGTGTAACGGAACTCCATCTCCATCTCATAACTCCATGTCTTATGTCAAATGAAAGAACGTGTGAAATTCATGTGAGGTGGAGCCTCAGACTGAAGAACAGTTTTTTTTTTAAATAACGTAGAGCTTTTTTTAAAGAAATAAAAATGCAATATTATGATAATTAAAGCTTCAACAGCTATCGCATTTGAGTAAATGATCATTAGCCTAGATGGTCATATCATCATCATCTTCCTCCTCCTCCTCCTCCTCGTCATCATCTTCTTCTTCATCTTCCTCTTCCTCCTCCTCCTCCTCCTTCTTCTTCGTCATCTTCATCATCATCTTCCTCCTCATCATCATCATCTTCCTCATCATCATAATCATCATCATCTTCTTCTTCTTCTTCTTCTTCTTCATCTTCATCATCATCTTCCTCCTCCTCATCGTCTTCCTCATCACCATCGTCTGCATCATTATCATCATCATCTTCCTCCTCATCATCTTCTTCTTCTTCATCTTCACCATCATCTTCCTCCTCCTCATCATCTTCCTCATCACCATCGTCTGCATCATTATCATCATCATCTTCCTCCTCCTCATCATCATCTTCCTCATCATCATAATCATCATCATCATCTTCTTCTTCTTCATCATCATCTTCCTCCTCCGCCTCCTCCTCATCATCTTCTTCTTCTTCTTCATCTTCCTCCTCCTCATCGTCTTCCTCATCACCATCGTCTGCATCATCATCATCATCATCTTCCTCCTCATCATCTTCTTCTTCTTCATCTTCACCATCATCTTCCTCCTCCTCCTCATCATCTTCTTCTTCCTTATCATCTTCATCATCTTCCTCCTCCTCCTCATCTTCCTCATCATCATAATCATCTTCCTCATCATCATCATCTTCTTCTTCTTCATCATCATCATCAGCAGCAGAAGCAGCAGCTTCCTCATCAGCATCATCATCATCCTTATTCTCACCCTCACTTTCTCCATGTAGCTCCACTGTAAATCCATCATCATCATCATCATCATCATCATCCTCACTCTCACCTTCTCCATGCAGGTTGCTCATCATCTTCCTCATCACTAAACACCACCTCATCCTCACTATCCTCCACTCCGAGTTCTCCCTCTGCTTTGTACTTCTCTGAAGTTCAGTAGAACACAGAGAGATTTATAATCTTCATCCTCCTCCTCATCTTCCTCATCATCATCTTGAAATCAGGTTATGTTAACTGTGTTGCTCACACGCATAGCTACCTGATAGATTTGTTTTGGCCTAGTGTGATGTCATTGTGGTACGTTTTTGCTTTAGGGCAACATGAACATGTTTGTAGTTTTCTAACACACATTTATATATTTCTGATATAAAATACATCACCAGTAAACATGGATCAGATCATTATCATGATGAAGCCTGACTGGAACCTCAGGGTTAAAGGTTAAATGTTCAGTAGAGGAACCTGCTGAATGAAATTAGCTGCCAGTGGATCACATGACTAATTTTTTTTTGCCTTTCTGTTGGTTAGCATTAGCTCCGCCCTTCATGATGAAGAAGGGCCTTGGAATTATTATTTTATTTTATTTATTTATTTTTGCATAGAACCAAAATGGTTCATGTTTCCCGGAGGTAAAATACAGACCTTTTCCTATTACTGTTTCCTCTTTATTCTATTCTATAAGGATGTACATTTTATTAAATAATTATGAATCTTTTTTTTTTTTTAAGCTTTGAGTCTATTGTGTTTCATATGTTTATTAGTAAATGCAGCTGTTATACAGTATGACAGAGCAAACTGTTTTTGTTTCATCCCATCCTTAAAATAATGTAAAGTTAAATTAAAAAAAACAAAAAAAAAAACATTTCTTATCACTCCAGAAAGAGTTTTATATTTCAGTGAACTGCTCATGGTATGATTGTATATCATAACCAGGATCATCAGTTTTTTCACTGTCCTGCAGCGCCCTCTTGTGGTCGCAAGCGGAAATGCTGCTAGAAATGAAAATTTCTGTTTCATTATTCAAGCTTGCCACTAAACCTTAAAACTGAAAAATCTGAAACTGGGGGAGATTTTAATCTTTAGAAGCAGGAATTGTGTTGATGAATATTTGATAATTATTTAAGCCTGCAGAGAGGAAAGCCAGAGAAACAGAAAGAGAGGGAAAGAGAGAATTTCTGCCAGGTTTGCAGGAGAAGAGAAAAACACATCGAACCCAACTTCAGTCCTCGTTTGTCTGTTTGTTCGTTACAGAATGCCATAAAAAGAGAAGTCTGTCCAACTGTCCTTTTCCCACAAAGACCACTGTTTTGTTTGTTTGTTTGTTTGTTTGCTGGGTAGTTTGTTTGTTTGCTTTGTTTTTGTTTTTTTGTTTGTTTTTCGTATACAGTATGTACTGAATGTTTAAAGGTGGTAGCTTGTGCGCTTGCATGTGCAAAGCATTGTTGGGAAAAAAAAAAGAAAGTGAAAGAGGGAAAGACGTAAACAGTAACGTAACACTCCATTACGTTAAGGAGTGAAAATGATACAAAAATTCTAAAATACAATTAAAATAATTTATAAAATTATGTACAAATAAACACTACAACTAGTGAGTCTGGGATCAACAACAATCAAACTTCCGGAGCGTCTCGTGTCTTTTAGCCAGTAAATAAGCCGAGAGTGAATCATCGATATTAACAGCAGCCGTGTTACTGCTGTGTTGTGCGTGAACAGCAGTACGGTTAAGGTTACAGTTATTGTGAACAGCGAGTGTGTTGTAGGGAGGTGAGATGAGTCAGGAGTGTGTCTCACACTGACGCTCCTGAGAGAGTGTGTAATTATTCACGTGGGACACGCAGGAATCTGTCTTATGAGGCTGTAATTTACAGCGCCAGGGTTTACACTGTGTGTGGGACAAATGATGGGGTTATAGAGTGAGTGAATGAGCTCTGTGTGTGTGTGTGTGTGTGCTCGGGAAGAGCTGAAAGCAAAAAACACGTCCAACAAAACGAAGAGGCGAGTAATGAGGTGTGATCGGCTC
>CM075004.1:1200523-1210523 GCA_037576675.1 Pangasius sanitwongsei | reverse complement strand
AGTGTGTGTGTGTGTGTGTGTGTGTGTGTGTGTGTTTTCTTTAAGCTCATGTAAGCTGTATGTTAAAAACTGAAATCTTTTTTTGAGGCAAATGTGCCTGAAGCATTTGTGCTTTGTCTAGCCCCCCTAAGGCTTTACTTCTCTCTCTCTCTCTCTCTCTCTCTCTCTCTCTCTCTCGCTCTCTCTCTCTCTCTCTCTCTCTCTCATACACACATAACATGGATCATTAACGTTAACAATTAGCTAACATTCTCACAATGTAATCATTATTCTAGTGCATTGCATTAGTTCCACCAACAACAGCAGATAAAATAAGAGCTGTTTCAAATACAGTTTGTTCTAAAACACTCAAATATGTTTTAGACACCTGCTGGTTTGAGACAAAAAAAAAACCAAAAAAAAAAAACAGCGTGTTCTACGCCTTTTCTTCTCCAAAGTAAAAAAAAAAAACTCTAACAATGCTAAATGTCACCTTAAAGGTACTTTAAAGATCTTCAAGGTTTGATTGCAACTAAATCTTAAAATTCATTTTAAAAATACACTCTGTTACGTAAATAAAGCTCTGCACATATATCATATTGTGTTATGAGCTGTTGGAATTGCAGAATTGTGGCGTAGGTCATAAGGAAACTGTTGCTAGGCAACTGAGAAATATGGACACGGAGCAAAACCTAGCTACTAATCAAAGTTAGCTAGAATATAGCTATTAAGTCATTTTGTAAACAGTGTAAAAACAGTGTAAAAAAAGTGTAGTGACAGCAAAAAAAATATGCAAAATTGTCTAGAAGGTTAATATTCACCTCAGATGTGTTGGTAAATTGTTTTAAAAAGACTAATAAGGACTATATTTACTGATTGCTAGCCTTGAACGTTAGCTAGTTTCTGCTCAGTGTCCATGTTCCTCAGTTGCCTAGCAACGGTTTCCTCAGAACATAAGCCACTAATTTTCAACCTGTTGCTAGGCGAACTGAGAAAATTGATACTGAGCTGAAACTAGCGAATAATCAAGGCTAGCTAGAATATTACTATAATGTAAAGACTATAAACAATATAAAGACAGAAATTAGATACATTTTTCAAAAAGTTCAACATTTTCCTCAGATGTGTTGCTAAAACTTGAAGAAAAGACTCGTAAGGACTAAATTGACACTGCAATTACACTTAGCACTTAGCATTGATCACCGTCCTTGGATATTAGCGAATTTCTGCTCAGTGGCCATGTTCTTCAGTTACCTAGCAACAGTTTTGTCAGAACTTTAACCACCAATTTGCAAACGGTTGCTAGGCAAACTGAGAAATGTGGACACTGAGCAGAAACTAGCTAATGATGATGAAGACTAGCTAGAAAATAGCTATAACGTCTTTTTAAAATAAATGATTTAAAGTAACTAATTAAAATGACTAACTAGAATATAGGTATTAATTATATTAATACCTATATTCAAAATTTGTTACTTTTTTTAACAATTTACCAACAAATCATTAAAAAAAAAAACTCATAAAGACTACATTTATGATGTAGTTACACTTAGCATTGATCTCTGGCCTTTAGACATTAGCCTTTAGACAAGAGTTTCCTTTGATGTTAAGCTAATAAAATGCAATCGAATGAACAAAGCTAGCTAGTTTTAACATAGCTATTACGTCTTTTAGATACATTTAGATACATTTGTTAGATACAATTTGTCAGGAAGATCAATGTTTACCTCAGATATGTTGGAAAATTGTAAAGAAAAGACTAAATGTTCACTGTTGTTACACTTAGCATTGATCGCTAGCCAGATTTCATGATTTCATGCATTCTGTCATACTGAGAGTTATTTTTTGAATCCAGAGAATGAAATAAAAGTGAAAAGTCCCAAGATTCATAAGATTCAGAGTGGATTCGTAATAAACTCACTGCTGTGTTAATCTCCCAATCCCTCACCTCATGGTGTAGAGCAGCGTGCCGTCATCCTGCAGCCTCAGCAGCTTGTTCGGCGTGGTCATGTTGTGCGCGATGGATTTCTTGCCGTTCAGGAAGAAGGTGTCTGGAGTCCAGATGTTGCTGGCCAGCAGGTTATTCAGAGGCAGCATCCCCATGGGCCCTTTGAAGCGCAAGCGCTCATCCTTCCAACTTTGGCGGAAAAACACGTCGATCGTGTACTCCTGCGGAGGAAAAAAAAAGGAACGAGATATAGTAGCTGAGTAGAATTAATCTCAATACCCAAAAGTGTGACACAGATAAGCAGTATGTGATATGCAAATGAGCGATATTAGCACTATCTGTATGCTAATGCAGCAGGTTATTGAAGAAGAAAAGGACTTTTCATAACAGAAGTGTGGGAGTTTTTTTTTTTTATTCGTTTCTTACCATCTCAGTGTCAGATACGGGACCAAAACTGGTGACGAAGATGTTGGTCTTGATCTCAGTCACCTTTTCTGTCGAGGTCACACAGAGAAAATGAGTTCGATGATTATTGGATTAATTTCACACCTACAACACATTCCCCAGGGGTTTATAAGATCAGCTGGACCACTGACAGCGAAGGAGAAAAATTAATTTAATAGCCGGATATTGGAGTGAATAATAAAGACATTCATTTAGAGACCTGTTAAAACGTTTAAAACCTTAAAAGGCTTTGTAAGATATCAATTACACGTCGTATATTTAACCATTTATAGCTACAATTCATTTAGTAAAATATCTGTGAAACGAAGTAGTTTCTGTTCTCGTTCACATTATAGCAGCCTCTGACTGTTACAAAGCGCTGACACTGGAGACTCCTTCCACGAATGTTAAATAAGCAACAATTTATAAATCTGTTTATAAAGTGGAACGACCGTCGTACAAGCCCCTGTGAATGAGCTGTTACTATAGAAACGTAACGTAAAGTGTTAGAAAGAGCGCATTAATATAATCCTTCACTACTGTCAGAGCTGCTGTTATAGAGAATTAATCAACACCTTCTGACCAATCACAAACCAGAATTTGACAGCGCTGTGGTATAATAAGAAAATAATAATGGTATAATAATAAAAACTCTGAAAAGTCAGGTCAATTATCATTGAAAAATTATATTCGGATAGCTTTGTAGTAGTTTAAAGTGTTTTTAACATTAAAATTTTAATTTTTGCAAGTTTTAGCACCCTCTACTGGCTGAGACATGAATTGCAATTTCAATTAAAACATTGACAAGCCTTACAATTTCACCCAATACCCCCCCCCCCCACCCCCCCATCCCCGAGTGTCCTTAAAAGGACAAGGGGCAGGGCTATGCAGCTGTTCAAGTTTGGGGGGGGCGTTTGAGGCTAATTTCCAGGCCAGAAAAAATATATTTTATATATTCTCTCAAAGCACAAAGGTTTTTTTAAAAAAAATAATTAATTGCATAATTATAATATGTAGAAATGTAATGTATTGTAATGTTTAAACAATACAGACCGCACCTTTAATATTACAGACCGCACCTTTAATATTTAAAAAAAAACGCCTTAAATGAAGAAACTACTGAGTTCCACTGCGCTGCAATATTGCGAAATGCAATCATATCGTTTTCCAAGCTGTTTGTCATGTAGAAATGTAATGTAATGTTTAAATATTACGAGCCGCTCCTTTATGAGCGTTGACCAGCATCATAATCCCAGAGTCTCCTCTCTGAACGCCGATGCCTCAGGCGATAAATTCGTTTTAAATCTCATTTAAATCTCATCATCCAATGCCGTCTTTTGTCTGCAAACATCACGAGGCAGCCGCTAGAGACGTGAGTTCTGCTCTACAGTGAATAGAGGAGGCCAGGGTCTTTTTTTTCTCCTCTCGCTCCCCCTCTACCATGCTTTAGTCCTCAGAGAACAATAAACCTTCCCTCTGTGAAAGGAGCGATGGCTTTCTCAAGGTCAGCAAGCACACTTCCAGCTGTTTCTCTCTTTCTCTTTCTCACACACACACACACACACACACACACACAAAAACACAGGCACTATTTCTTTTTCGGCTTGCCAGAGCTTGTATTGTACAGACGACCTCAATATATTTCAGTGATGACTTTAGCTGTATGAAAGCATCCCTTCTGAAAAGCGAGAACGTTTCACAGCACTGAATGTTACTGACTTTCCGTCTCGGAGACGGTGGATCTGAGGTCATGTACCCCAAGTTTCAGTGATCCTGTGCCTCAGATTCCGGTTCTTGTCTGCCAGGAGTGGAACCTGATGTGGTCTCCTGCTGTTGTAGCTCATCCACCTTAAGGTTTGGTGTGTTGAGATGCTTTTCTGCTCACCACGGTTGTAAAGAGTGGTTATCTGAGTTACCGTAGTCTTCCTGTCAGCTCAAATCAGTCTTGCCGTTCTCCTTTTGTTTTGTTTTTCGTACCATTTTGTGTGTGAAAATCCCAGGAGATCAGCAGTTTCAGAGATTTTTTCCCCCATTTTGGTGTTTGAACATTGTGAACATTAACCAAAGCTTTTGACCTGGATCTGCCTGACTTTACGTATTGTGTTGCTGCCACATGCTGGATAATTGCATGAACGTGCATTCATTCAGTAAGCACTTTATCCTGGCCAGGGATCCGGAGCTTATCCCAGGAATACCATTCCATCTCAGGGAACCACACATTCATGCCTGGGGACATGTGTCAAAGCTAATCCTCCAATATGAATGTTTTTGTGAGGTGGGAGGAAAACGGAGAGCCCGGAGCAAACCCAGGCAGACTTGTGGAGAACACGCACAAGCAGGAAGGAGTTGTGAGAAAGGAAACCTCTACATCACGCTTCAGTCAAACCGTGATGAAGAGCTTTACTCTGAAAAGACAAGTGGAGTCTAAATACGACAGTTGAGTAGTGTATTTATTATGAACGTGTTCTTCAGGAGACAGAAGGGAAGGAAGGAAAAGTAAAAAAAAATAAAATAAAATAAAATACGTGTAGAAGAGAATTGTAAAATAAATGTAGGAAATGCAAATACGGAAACAAAAATATAAACATAAAACATAAAATGGAAAAAAAAAAAAAGATAGACGAACAGTGGACTCATTATAAATGTATTCATAATAAAGCAAAGAAAGAAAGAAAGAAAGAAAAGGTTGTGAAGGAAGTAAAATAGATTTAAAAACAAACTAATAAAATAAAAATAAAGTTGGAAAGCAGTATATGCAAATAGAAAAACGCAAATAGAAAAAAAAAACAGGGAAAAAAACTAAATGGAAAAACCAGAGATGTTTTGGTCGGCTGGATGTAACGTATTACTTTCTACGCCATGTTTGTGAGTGTGTGTGCATGCATGTGTGCATCTGTGTGTGTGTATGTGTGTGCGTACGTGTGTGTGTGCGTAAGTGTGTGCGTGTGTGTGCGTATGTGCATTTGTGTGCATGTGCAAATTTGCATTTGTGTGTGTGTGTGTGCGTGCATGTATGTGTATGTACGGATGTGTGTGTGTGTGTGCATGTGTGTGTGCATGTATGTATATGTACGTGTGTGTGTGTGCATCTGTGTGTGTGTGCGTGGGTGTGCATGTATGTGTATGTACGGGTGTGTGTGTGTGTGTGTGTGTGTGCGCATTTGTGTGTGCATGTATGTGTATGTGTGTGTGTGTGTGCATGTGTGTGTGCATGTATGTGTATGTACGGGTGTGTGTGTGTGTGTGTGCACGTGTGTGTGCATGTATGTGTGTGCATCTGTGTGTGCGTGTGTGTGCATGTATGTGTATGTATGGGTGTGTGTGCGTGTGTGTGCATGTATGTGTATGTACGGGTGTGTGTGTGTATGTATGTGTATGTACGGGTGGGTGTGTGTGTGTGTGTGTGTGTACGGGTGTGTGTGTGTGTGCGTGTGTGCATGTATGTGTATGTACGGGTGTGTGTGTGTGTGCATGTATGTGTATGTACGGGTGTGTGTGTGTGTGCATGTGTGTGTATGTACGGGTGTGTGTGTGTGTGTGTGTGTGCATGTATGTGTATGTACGGGTGTGTGTGTGTGGGTGTGTGTGTGTGTGTGTGGTCAGGAGGTTTTACCTCCCAGGCCGGGACGCAGTCTGTTGTCGTAGCCATCCAGCAGTCCGTCCAGGATCCGAGTGAAAACTGTGATGCTGTTGTTCAACTCTGCTTCATTCGGGGTTGCGGTGGTGGCCTGTGAGAGGCTGACACCAGAACACACACCCACACACACCCACACACACCCACACACACACACACACAGACACATTTAATTAATTATCATTCTGCATACAAATGTGCCCAAATACAGCATAAAGCCAATAATATGGCTGTATTAGGAATAAATTTACATACTGAGACAATAAATAAATAATTAAGTCTATAAAGCGTGGATAGTTCTAGCTGCGTAATCTGACACATCATCTCTCATGCATTGTTAGAAATCCAGATGGCTTTTACATAACACTGAAACACTGAGGTAGAGACGATTACGTTCTGAAGGCAGCAGATGGACGTGAAGTTAGAATCCTACCTAACATGCCATGTGAAGCTGAGGAAGACGACGGTGAAGCACACACTTCCTCTCATGGTAGCGCTGCTGCTGCTGCTGCTGCTGCTGCTGCTGCTGCTTCTGCTGCGGTGTGGGTCACAGACCATACCTGCACACACACACACACACACACACACATACACACACACGCACACCACCCGAGACGGAAACATCAACGATCCACAACACTCACGGCACAGAACTAATGAGGTGTGTTAATTACACGCAGTGTAGAGCAATGAGAATCAGATCGGTTATATAACAACAACAACAATAATAATAATAATAATAATAATAATAATAATAATACTCAACATATTGATGCTGTAAGGTGTAATAATACATAAATATATTATTTTTAGTTTCAAATACATTCAAATAAAGAAGACAGTATGGGGGAAAATAATACAATAAGAAGAGTATATGTTCGAGATTTATATTTGCAGAGACATTATTATTATTATTATTATTATTATTATATATTCGAGTAGGACAGAACATAATAATAATAATAATAATAATAATAATAATAATATGCAAGATACTGATATTCTGCCTTATTTATCTAATTTATCATTTTAATTTATTATTATGATCCATTATAAATTCTGTGCATCTCCTCCTGCATCCATGATCATCTCCTGCGCTCCTGCTCTTCAACACACTTGCTCCAAGTTTTCTGAGCACTAAAGCAGTCCAGATGTATTTCTCGTTGCCCTCCACTGCAGTGTGCTACACAGGAACGTGTTCACACATTAAAAGCCCAGGCACTGATAATCAGGCCAGGCTGGAGCGCGCGCTCTGACGCGTGTGTTTTAATGAAAGTGAAGCTGCACATCATTAGGTTTCCAGCAGCGGTGTAACGCTGTCCGTCTGCAGCAGCTGTCACACTGCAAAGCCTCTGGCATGTGGATGAGGAGAGACAGACAGAGAGAGAGAGAGAGAGAGAGAGAGAGATTTGTGGAAATGTACCTGCGCGCTGCAGCCGGTTCGTCCTGTGAAGATAATCCTGAGGAAATCCCGCAGTGTTCAGCTCAACCTCCAGACTCCTGATGTTCAGCGCTCTCTCTCTCACACACACACACACACACACACTCACACACTGCTGTGTGAGAGTCAGTAAGCTCTCCTCTGCATCTCGCTCTGCTCCATCTGCTTCAGCACGCGGCGTTGCCCCTCACCCGAACCGAACCGCCCCGAACCGCACCGCACCGTATCGAATGTGTACCGATAGATTGCAATGCAGGACCCAGGATAGTGATCAGACCATCCTCATCCTCATCCTCATCACCCTCTTCCTCCTCTCTTCCCTCTTCAGGTCCCTCACGTCCGCGCGCCTTTGTTCCGGACTCTCGCGCTCTGCGCTCCGGCTTTTACGATCAGTGAGGTGCAGAACGATTCTGATTCACTTTCTCCCCCCACTGATTCGATTCACTGAGCTGATTCGAATCTTTCACTCGACACGTTTCGTGAGAGGGGGCTGAAGGAAGGGAGGGAGAAAGGAAGGAAGCAAGAGAGGAGAGGAGGGAGAGAGAAAGAAAGAAAGAAAGATGGAGGGAGGGAGAAAGGAAAAGAAGGAAGCCAAAGAGAGAAAGGAAAAGATGGAAAGAAAGAAAGAAAGAAAGATGGAGGGAGGGAGGGAGGGAGGGAGAAAGGAAGAGAAGGAAGGAAGCCAAAGAGAGAGAGAAAGAAAGAAAGAAAGAAAGAAAGATGAAGGGAGGGAGAAAGGAAAAGAAGGAAGGAAGCCAAAAAGAGAAAGGAAAAGATGGAAAGAAAGAAAGAAAGAAAGAAAGATGGAGGGAGGGAGAAAGGAAGAGAAGGAAGGAAGCCAAAGAGAGAAAGAAAGAAAGAAAGAAAGATGGAGGGAGGGAGAAAGGAAAAGAAGGAAGGAAACCAAAGAGAGAAAGGAAAAGATGGAAAGAAAGAAAGAAAGAACGAAAGAAAGAAAGAAAGAAAGATGGAGGGAGGGAGGGAGAAAGGAAAAGAAGGAAGGAAGCCAAAGAGAGAAAGGAAAAGATGGAAGGAGGAAAAAAGAACGAACGAAAGAAAGAAAGAAAGAAAGAAGGGGAGGAAGGAAGAAAAACAGAAGGAAAGAATAGAAAAAAGATGGAAAGAAGGAAGGAAAGAAAGAAAAAAGGAAGTGAGGATGGAGGAAAAAGAAAATAAAGTACAATATAAATAAAATAATAAAAAAAACATTAGAAAGCAAAAATAAAAAAAATAAATAAAAAAGGAAGAAAAGAAAGAAACTTTTGAGAATACAAATACAGGAATTCCTGACTTTTATTGCTTAAATGTAGTGATTTTTTAACTTGACTATTGTTTTGTGTCCATTATTATAAAGATTTCCCATTTTTCCCATTTTTCCCATATTTTCCGTATTTCCCTGAGCACACTCGCTCTGAAATCTTCTTCACACCACAGCACTGTTCGGTTCTCCAGTCAGAAGGCGTTGATTAGTTCTCTATAACAGCGGCTCTGGCAGTAGCGCAGGTTTATATCAACGCGCTCGTTCTAATACGTTATCGTTTCTATAGCAACAGCTCCTTCACACGAACGCATCCTCCACACAATCTAAGACTAATAACAAACTGGTTTTAGACAGCGTGTTCTTATTTAACAAAGATGAACATCCTAAAACGGTTGATATGGAAGGAGTCTCCAGTGTCAGCGCTTTGTAACAGTCAGAGGTGAAGCTGTAACTTCAAGTTTAAAGTTTTGCTGCATTCTTCGGCTGCTTTGCTGTTTCTTTCTCGAAATCGGGCTGAGATTTAATTCAGCTCAGGGTAAGTGCTGAAATGTGCACCATGATGGACAGACAGATCTATAGCATCAGTGCAGAGACGAGACGAGGTTATGCAGGAAGAATATTTTTTAAATGATGCATAAATGAATCTTTTTTCAATCTAGTACAAATCCTAAAGCCTGAAACACTTAGCATGGAAATGAAGCTTGACTTATAGCACAAAGACAACAACTGAGCAGCAAAACTCTTTATTAATAATAATAATAATAATATGTTTTATTTATATAGCACCTTTCTCAGACACAAAGTTGCTTCGCAGAGCAATTGAAAGGATTAAAAAATGAATATTATACAAAGTAAAAGTGTATGTATGAAACAGAGTATTCAGGGAGGACATAGCTATACTCTAAGGAGAGATTAACAGAAACTACAGGCAAAGAAAGAGGATTAAGTTACACTCTCTCTTGCCCGAAGGAGATCAGGAATAAAACAATAACAGAGTAAAGTTCACCTTAAGCGGTTTTGGTTAAAAACCCATTGAAAGTGGAATAATGGGTTAAAAGAGTGACATAATATCACCCACACTTCTCCCACACTTTACTGATCAGAACCTTACTGATTTTTCTCCATTACACATTTATTATAAGAAGAATATCAGCGAGAATCAAGGGGAAGGTGTACGAGACAGTGGTGAGAGCGGCCATGCTGTATGGTTTAGAGGCAGTGGCACTGAGGAAGAGACAGGAGTCAGAGCTAGAGGTAGCAGAGCTGAAGATGTTGAGGTTCTCTTTGGGAGTG
>CM075004.1:1098239-1170739 GCA_037576675.1 Pangasius sanitwongsei | reverse complement strand
ATAGAAAATGCTTTGATATTTGATATTCTGATATGGTTTATATGATCAAATAATGATGTAATCTTGTTGGATAATAGTTACGATAAAAGTTTTTTTTTTTCGATGGTTATGTGACGGCGAGTTTTAAAGTCTGAGCTGCAGATTAGTTTTATGACTCAAAGATTGTGCTAAAACAGACATATTCATATTCACATGCGTGATATTTGAGTGGTGAGAATTTTTTTTTTTTTTCTTTCCGTCTGTTCAGTAAATCTGCCAAACTCGCCTGGTGGGCGTGCAGATAAGCGGGCGGTCTGGATCTGGTTGTGTAATCGTTTTTGTTTTTTTTTTCTTGATACACGATGTTAGTAGCTCCTAAAGCACAGAATAAACAAGACAGAAAGAATGAAAGAAATTCAAAAAAAAAAAAAAAAGGAAAGGATAACTAAAAAAAAACCTGTCAAAATGTTTTCTCTTGAGTTTCTCTTGAGTGTTTATCTTTCTCAGGGATGATACTTTGTTTGTGTTTGTTTAAAATAATCCCTTAAGGGTGTCAATAATTTTGGTACATTTTTGTTAGAATGAATGAAATGTCTTGTCAAACTGTAAACAATGCTTGTATACAATTTTTTCTTAATTTTTTAATCTTTTTTTTTTTTTTTTTTTTTTAAATGAAAGGTGCCAATACTTTTTGGAGGGCGCTGTATACATAACATCACATTTTGTATTCTCCAAAATAAATTTTAAAAAAATGATTTAATCTAAATCTAAAACCTGAGTGCATTCAGATGCATAGTTTTAGCAATTATACCAATAGAAAATAGTTTTTTAAAAAATTATTTATAAAATATAACACCTACAGCAGATTTAAAGCAGTGACACAAATGTGTTTCGATTTAAGAATCTATCAAATAAAGGATGGAAATTAACTTATAGAATTAACAAAATAATATTGTAATTTACATAAAAGATCATAAAATGAGAAGAAAATATGTATTTTAATGAAACCTTGGAGTAAAAAGCTTAATTTTTAAAGATGAAATAAATATTTGGGAAACGTGAGATAATATGAGATAATATGAGTTACAAATTTAATTAAGGACACTTTTAATTACTTCCAACTTTTAATTTTTTTTTTTTTTAATTTCTTACATTTGTATTTGTATAAGAATGATTTAATAAATAATATTTTCTTCCGCATATTAGTCTTTATTATAAAAATGAAACTGTTCGCAGAAATGAACCCGAATTGCAGTGTGTTAAAAATAACTTCCTGGATTCATCTGCTTTGCGTGTGCACATGTGTGTGTGTGTGTGTGTGTGTGTGGTTATGTGTGTGTGTGTGTGTTTAGGACAAAAGCCAGGGGGAATTTCTAAATAAAGTGTTTTCCTTTATTCAGATGAGGCCTTTCTGCTGGCCGTAAAGCAGCGTTAAAGAGCAGATCTGCATCCAGTAAAAGGGTAAAGAGTTCTCTCTCGGCGTGACGGAGGGAATAACGTGTGTTTACAGCATGACCTCGGTAATGTGAGGTTATGGACTGTGTGAGGATTTAATACTGAACTTACACACATCAGTATTCAGAGCTCAGTTATAACCGCAGACTTTAGCATGAGAGTTACGCACACGGGGGCGGAGTTTGTCTAAAGCAGGGGCGTGTCTCCGTGTCTCTGTCACGTGTGATTCTGACTCTGCACATTTTTCTTGTGCGATAATCAGCTCGAGTGAGGAGCAGCGTGAAGTCCAGTGCCACCGACTGACCGTTTGATAAAAACGATGGAATGCCGTTCAAGGCTGAAATGAAATCCATAAATATGACACTATTATTAATTAAAAATATCCCTCCTTTAAAACGAAGGTGGAGGATATCGGAGGAGACGCATCTCACGTGCTATTTCCTTCTTCAGTCCGTATTTTCTATCCCTGTTTGTTGTGTTTAAAGGCGGTGGTTATAAATAGAGAAACCCCGTCTCTGATGCTTCTACTCAAGACAAATCTGGCAACCTCAGAGGCGTGAACTACACGCAGGTGTTTTTAATCATCTCAGGAAATCCACGTAAGCAGCCGCGTAACCCGACTCTGAATACCAGGAACTTCATTACTGAAGTAACTTTTGGACTGTATTTGCTGACTCTGAATATGATCCATGATGATTTTGCTAACTTCCATTCGTTTTGCTAATGAAGGTTTATATTAATGCACGTTATCGTTTCTATAGTAACAGCTCGTTCACAGAGACTTGTGAGGCGGAGGCTCAACTTTATAGATAATTTATAGATGAATAATAAACATTTTTAAAACGATATGTTGAAAGAAAGAAAGAAAGAAAGAAGCTTTCTATGACAATGTCCATGAGTGCAAAAGTTTGTACACCCTTAGACCAGAAAGAAAAAGAGAAACCCTTGTTACAGGACTCTCTCACATTTTCCATTCCTTTTTGTTTTTCCACTGAACACCATAAACCTTTGCCTTCATTTGTAGACTCTCTTCACTTTTCTCTGTTCTCGATCCCAGTGAGGAGTGATGAAGAGTGATAACTGCTAACTCTAAATGATCGGAAAATCCAATCAGCCCAACCCCTCGGTCGGAATGGCCGTATTGGAATTGTGTCTGTGTGAATTTTAAGAGAGAACTGAGATCACGCTGTTCAGTATGCAGCATGGAGCACTGTACATGCTACAGCTAATGTAGAGGAATGTGTGGGGGTATGTGTGTGTGTGTGTGTGTGTCTGCTACACTGCTCTACTCTTTCACTCGAGGGTATAATGAAGGCCTGACATGCAGTCCCTTACATCTGGAACAATCTGTTCGCTTAATAAGGCCGAGTAAGACGTGGTGGAGGAACACGTGTGTGAGCAGAGTCAGGTCATCTCGACTGATTTACGGGTCATTTCATCATCTCACTGTAGACAGAAAAAAAGGAAATCCACAGTGTGCAGTAACTAAGACATTTTCTATGTACGCACACTACGCGACAGAGCCGCGATTTCAGCGATGAGTGACGGGGGGATGCAAATTAGCAATAAATCCAAACAAGTGTCTCGAATCATTTATCTGACCATCCTATGGCGCGTGTGGTCTGATGTTTCTCCAGTTCCCCACTCATAACTTTAGTTTCTACCTGCAATTAGCTCCCACAAAAAAACGGAAGAAAAACGTATGACTGTGGCTTCATTACATTAGGAGGAAAACTAAAGCTTGGAAAGAAGTAGCAGAGATTGTTGGTGTCCCTGGTGAGTGTGTGTAGCTAGTGAAGTTAGCTCACTTTGTGAATGAAGTGATTTCATTTTGTTCACACACTGATCTCATTTTGTTCTTTTATTCTTTCGTTCCTTCTTTCTGTAAGCAAAAATACCAAAACACGGAAACAATGAAGTAGCACTGTAGCACATGCTGCGAGGGGGAGTTCATGACAGAACCCCTCCTTAAGGCGCGACTTCAGAAGTGCCACTTTAGTGTCAAAAAAGGGGGTCGGGGTCCCATGGGCAGAATGTCCGCAAGCTGCCAGGGGCCCCAAGCTGACACTGCCCATAAGGAGTGACATCTTCAGTGAAGCAAGGAGGAGGAGCAACATCCTCTGCAGAGCAGAGAGGTGAAGCAACCCTCTTTGCAAAACCAGGAGGCGGGCACAGGACAGCCAGGCAGAATGGCTCTGGCAACCGGCCCACCGGCTGGTCAGGAGTGGAGTCAGAGAGCTCGGGGGACCAGAATGCCAGCTGGTCACTATCAGAGTCAGGCAGCAGAACAACAACGTCATCTGCCAAGTCGTTAGGCAGCGGGACAACGAAGTCTGCAGGTAGCGGAGCGATGACATCATCTGTGAAGTCAGAAAGTAGAGCGGTGACATCCGCAGCAGAGGCAGGATCTGAAGTGATGACGTCATCTGCGAAGTTAAGAGGCGATGCAGCGACATCCTCACCAGAGTCAGGAGGCAAAGCGAAAACGCCATCTTCCAAGTCAGGATGGATTGACCATTTCCTCATCAGCCTCAGGCTTTGGCGTGACTGGAAAGGCCACCTTGTCGGCTTCGTGTTTGGGCGTGGCTTAAAAGGGCCACCTCGTTGGCATTGGGCTTGGGTTTGGCTTGAGACTTCAGAAGGAACACCCTTCTCAGAAGGCAGGAAAACTCTGCCATATTGTTCAGGAAGGTGGTGTCTGCGGTCGACCAAGTTTCCTCTGAAGGTAGTCTGTGATAACATGAACCTCACCCTGTTTCTCTTCAGGCTTACGGTCCGCCAAGTGCATAAGCTACATATCGCACCGAAAGATTAATCCATCTGGTGGAAACCCGACGCCATCGTCTTCACTCTCAGGGAACTGAGAGCAGGAAATGTACTGAGCACTGAGAGCTGATTCACTACCTCCTTCCTGAGAGAAGTCTGCTGTAACGATTGATGTGCAGATGCAGCAAGAGACAAGTGTGTAAGATGAGCGTGTCGTTTATTTGCACAAATCCAGCAATCATCATGAAAGTCCATAGCGTGGATCATCATACCGGCATTACACAAAGATCATCCATCAGAAATGTGAGCACAGGCATGGGGCAGTGGGCGCGAACTACAGAAAACAAAGGAACCAGGACAAGAACCAAGGCTCAGAAACGCACATAAACACGGACGAGACTTCGCACCGAAACACTGAAGCACAAGAGTTTAATGAGACAAAGTAATCAAGAGCGAAAGAAAACAGACGAGAAGAAACAAGACACACCAAGAAGCTGAACCAGGAACAAGACAAGGCTGGAGACAAGACATGGACCCAAACCAAACACACCTGACTATAGAAACAAAAACACCAAACCACGGCGCAAAGCGGTGGAAGCCATGACACACACTGAGAACGTTCTTTCGTTCTTTCGTTCTTTCTTTCTTTCTTTCTTTAAACCACCCTGACAATGGGAAAATCTATTTCTAGAAACCATGGCTTGCAGATTTTCAGCTCTGACCATGCAACTCTCCATCCTCCGGGGAGACAGAGAGAAAAACAATTGTGTGTGTGTGTTTGTGTGTGTGTGTTTGTGTGTTTGTGTGTGTGTGTGTGTGTGTGTGTGTGTTGGGGAAATCCAGAGGGCTTCACAATCATTTCAGTCCAGTGGTTTTCAAAACCATCCAGTCTTTTTTAAACATGAGGTTGAATTAGGAATTATTAACTCTCTGTCTCTCTCTCTCTCTCTCTCTCTCTCTCTCTCTCTCACACACACACACACCTACATAAGCTGACATAAGTGTGCATTAGTGTTCATAAAGGCTTATGCATCCAATATGCATCAGTTTGTCTTAAAGACTATTCATGTCTAATTTAAAGGTTTTCAAGTTGTCATAACACCTGAATCAAGTAATATATAATTTTGTTGACATAAAGTTAGGTGTTATAACTCTTGCTTTAAAATGTCATGAAGTGACATAGCATTCCAAGTATGGTTAGTTAGTAAAAAATGGCAGCATCTCCTGAACTCACCACTGGGTGCTTATAACGCTGTTATGACAACACTGTGACATAGTGAAGGTTATAGCTGCCATTACACTGGATTAACAGGGTTATGAATATTCTCTCTGCCTGTTAAGCACACTTATAAAATAATTAAAAAAAAAAGGTATTATGTATGTTATAGAGCTAATACTTGAAGGTCATGTATATTGTGCTACATGATACCTACATAAGCTGACATAAACCTACATTAACATTTATAAAGGCTCATTCCAGTATGTGTCAGCTGTCTAAAATGCCATTTGTTTATTTTATAGTTTATTTTAAAGTTTTTTTGAAGTTGACATAACATCGAATAGTGAATAAGGTGTTATGACACTTCTGTTAAACTGTTATGAAGCAACAGAGCATTCCATGTGAGGTGAGTTAGAAAAAGCGTCTCCCAAACTCGGTACATTGCTATGAAAACACTGTGACATAGTAAAAGTTTTAACAGTCATTACATTGTAATGACAGGGTTATGTATGGTTGATGAGCATGCTTATAAGATTGTTATGAACACTTATTACACCGTTAGGAGACCATAATGCTTTACATCTTTGTTCTCTGACCGTAAATTAGAGTGAGTTTGCTTTTGTTATGTCATGTCACTTCGTTATCATTATGTAACTACAAAGTCAGTTGTCATGACATTGTAACATAAGTGTTATAACTGCTTTATGTAAGTAAAACTTGTGACATGACACAACTGAAGTCACTCGATATCAAAATCGACAAAGGCAGCCGTCATGATAGTTGATGCCTGTTGGACGTCATAAATGTTTATGAAGTTGTTATGAATGGCCTATGAAGGTGTTATGTAGCCCTATGAACTCTTCATGTCTGTTTTCGCAGGACTTCACGCTGACGATGTATTTCCAGCAGTACTGGAGGGATAAGCGTTTAGCGTACTCGGGGATTCCTCTGAACCTGACCCTGGATAACAGAGTGGCTGATCAGCTGTGGGTTCCTGACACCTACTTCCTGAACGACAAGAAGTCCTTCGTCCACGGCGTGACGGTGAAGAACCGCATGATCCGCCTTCACCCGGACGGAACCGTTCTCTACGGGCTGAGGTCAGCGCTCTCTCTCGTCTCTCTGTTCAGATTATTTAGCACTTTCGCTTTTATCTTAACACATTAACATGTACTTGATTCTTTTGTTTTTTTTTTCTTTCTTTAATTCTCTTTATTCCTAAATATTTTTTATATATTTTTTTTACATTTCCGTTTGTTTGTATCTTTCTTTCTTACTTTCTTATTTCTTCTTTGATCTTTTTACTTTCTTTCTTTCTTTCTTTGTTATTGTTTTGTTTGCTTGTTTCTTCTTTCTTTCTTTAATTAACTTTATTCTTAAATATTTTTTTATTCTGTTTTTTTTATTATTTCTTTCTTTGCTTTTTTTGTTTGTTTGCTTGTTTGTTTTTGTTTTTTCTTACTTTAATTCTCTTAAATATACTTAAATTCTTAAACATTTTTAAGCTTTTTAATTTTTCTTCTTTTTCATATTTCTTTCTCTTTTTCTTTCTTTCTTTCTTTCTTTTTTTTCTTTCTTTCTGTCTTGTTTGTGTTTTTCTTTTGTTTTTTCTTCATTTAATTCTCTTTATTCTTAAATAGTTTTAATATATTTTTATTTCTGCCTTCATTTTCTTTCTTTCTTTCTTTCTTTCTTTCTTTCTTTCTTTCTTTGCTTTTATTAGTTTGCTTTTTGCTTTGCATTTGTTTGTTTCTTTCTTTTGTTTTATTATTTCTTTAATTCTCTTTATTCTTAAATATTTTTAATACTTTTATTTCTGTCTTCTTTCTTTCTTTCTTTCTTCCTTCTTAGTCAAAATCCACAAAACCGCCTTGTTAGGATGTGATTTTTTTTTTCTTCTATTTTCCGTCAGGTAAATATCGTTTTTGGGGTCTTTATCGTGATGTGTGGGAATGAAGAGTGCTGAAAGCACCACCGATTTTTTTAACGTCTTTGTGCCGCTTCACTCACGTCAGTTTATTTGATTATTTATGACCCTGAAAATAGCAACTGGACAAAAACATGAATAAAATTAGCTCACAGGTCAGCTGTACAAGAAGGAGCCTTTAGACACATTTCATTATTTAAATATGTTTCCTGAATGTTGTGAGGGCCGAGTCGTGGTCTTCCCTGCACTAGCTGTACGTGTTGTCCCGTACCGGTCAGTGCTCTGGGCTGTTAAATTACATCAGCGCCCTTATCTCATTACACCGCTTTAGTGATATCAGGGTTTTCGAATGTTCCTCCACTCACTGTGAGAGATGTAAGAGCCTGGGCGTGTCTCCAGTCTCCATCCACTACTTCAGCCACGGTGTGCTCCATTGAGCTTTTTCTCTTATACACCAGCTCTCAGCTTCTTAATGTACATCTACAGACACATTACTGTATATACAGTATAATAATGCACCAGGTTTCCCCGTGGAGCTGCGTCACATTACAGTATCCTGTGTGATATGTTAAAGTGAACGCCATGAGAGCTTCTTCTGCATCTTCTACATTTCTAATAACCATGTGGATTAGTGGAAAAAGGTTTACTACACTAGTTATACAAGTTACAAAACTCCTGAATCATATTATATATAAAAAAAAATAAAAAAAACTTGAACAATCCTAAAATCATCTCGAATTCTGAACTGAATCCGCTAAATCCTGGCTACGGGCATTTTATCAGTTTAGCGAACCTTAAATAGTTGACAAGATTTTAAATTAAAATCAGTACATCTTTAAAAGAGAACAATTTAATTATTAAACACACGCTCCTTAAATTCTGTCAATGTGCTATTTTCCAGTTATCTGGAGTTCATATCCTCATTGTATCATAATGGAAGAAATCCGGATTTTGTTAACGTTGTTATAAAACAGACATTAAGATGAAAAGTAACGAGTTAGCACAAAGCACCTGAACACAGGTGCAGTACACTCAGACCAAACAGCTGATCATGCCTGTTATTTGCTACATCACAATTTATCCCACAAATGCCTTTCTTAAACAAACCTTTTTTTTTAATTTACATTTTAAACCTAGCATTTAATTTACAGTGGATATGAAAGGTTTACACATCCCTGCTAAAAGTACTGGCATTTATAATGATGTGAAAAAAAAAAAAAACCCAAGATAAATCCACCTTTAATGTGATATAACACCCAACAAAATTCAAGTGAAAATAAATAGAAATGTTTTAGGGAAGAAAGAAAAAAAAAAAACGTACAGTAACCTGGTTGCTTAAATGTGCACACCCTGTGCTCAGAATGAACCAATCACATTCAATCTCATGTTCAAAAGTCATGATCATACACCTGTCACCGGTGAAGCGATGCTGATTAACTCCATATAAAGATCAGCTGTTTCTGCAGAATCTTCTTCACATCCTTCTTATGGTCCACAAAGTGCTTCTAAAGCATGTATGGGATATCATTGTGTATTCATGTGCACTCTTCACACATCTGGGCTATGGGGTAGGATGGCTATTTGGAAGCTCTTTCTCACAAAAAAAAACAAAAAAACAAAGCCCACCTAAATCATCTAAAAATCATCTAAACCATGTGGCAAAATGTGTTATGGTCTGACGAGACCAAGGTAGAACATTCTGGCCATAAATCTGAAAGATATCTTTGGCGTAAAAACAATGAAGCATGGTGGTGGCAGCATCACGCTGTGGTGCGGCTTCTCTTCAGCCAGGACTCTTACTGCTATTATTTTCATGTAAGGGCACGGTCTGGAGCGTGTTATTCTGCTTATACCGCAGCGGTTGCGACGTAAAGAGGAAAAGTGTCGGCTTTGCAACAAACGGTGGTCAAACACTTTAATAAATCAAAACCTATAAATATAAAAATACTGAGGATCAGATGAACGGCTAAAAGTTGACTCGATGCAGCTCACACGTTGCGTCTGACATTGACGTTCAGAACACTGCACCTCATCGAGCTTGCTTTTTTCACAGACTCACAACTAAACTAAATGTAACTATAAACGGATAAAAAAAAGTATGACATGTCGTTCGTTAACGAATAAAAATTTCAATGGTCAGCAAATTGCTGTGGTAGGAGAAGAATAAAACACTTGGGGACATGCTGTAACAGGAAATGAATCAACTTCTGGGTGGTGATAGTAACTCCGATATTAACATAAAGTAGATTAATGTGCGTAAAAATGAATAGTCAGCTAAAATTTAATGAGTATGACCGAGTACTGATTAAAAAAAAGTTAAAAGTGTCAGTTCATTATCAGAATCCCGGCCCTCCTGGAGGTTTCGATGTTCCTTCTCAGCAATACGAGCACTTTAGGAATCGTCCGCTCTCATCGCTGCAACTCTCAAAGCTCAAATCTCATAGACAGAGCAAATCAGTTTGATATTAAAGCCCGAGCTCTCGTTGGGTGGGAGATGAGGTGATAGATTGGACAGGTTCCATGTGACCGCAGCGGTCGTGAAATAAGACATGTTTAATTTCCCTCGAGTTGACGGTCGACATCTCTCTCACTCTTTCTCTCGCTCTCTTAAACAAATAAAAACAGCAGACGGGAGAAATGCTGCGATGAATGACTGTACAGAGTGGAAAAAAAAAGAAAATAAAAACAGCATTTTCGAAAATTAAAATCCTTTCTGTTCATTTTAATATGTTTATATATATATATATATGAGGTTTAGGTGACGAATCATTTTCTGCTTGTATAAAACGCCTCCAGTTAGCAATCAATCATTAGCAGAGAATATACTGTGTATATATATACTGTCTATTCAAAAATATATCAAATTTGTTTCTGGCTAAAATCAAAATTTTCCCTTTAAAGCTAAGACTCGGTACTGATTCAGGAGGCGGAGCTACACAACTTCAAACCAATCACATCCGACATGCAAATTACTAGACAACTAGAGAAGAAAGGCTGGGGCTGATTTCTTTCAAGCCCAGACTGTAGATCCAGGCAGCCTTTCAGTGACAGTCGTGTCCGTCAAGCCTCTTAAATTTGATCTCCATCTGGGCTGATTTTTCATAACACGCCATCGCCAGTGACTGAGAAGGTGCACATGGGTGAAACGAAAGTGAAGGAGGTGGATTATTTTTTTAAAAAATAGATCGACAGAGCACACACTCAAAGTATAAATTATGCGAAAGGGCAGATGACAGAACTGTAATTATAGTGGGTTTTTTGGTTTGAAGGAAAGTGTTCTAACCTTCCTGGCAGTAGAGCATTATGCGATTAGAAACGTTGCAAGTAACAAAAACAAATACTGAAAACAAACAAACTTTCTGATTGGTGTAATCAAAAATGTGAACAAAATCACTCTAAATTGTTCCAGAGTGAAAACCTTATTTCAGGTAATAACGCTATTTCTCCGTTCCAGTGTGATTTTAAGAAAGAGTCTTAAAAGTCTTTCACTGAATCACTTCTTGCCTGGCTACAGGAAGATATGATGTTAGATAGCTATCCGCTATAGAAAGTATTTTTCGGACAATTCTGCAAGCACCAATCACACCACAAAGCTGAAGGATGCTCTGATGTAATAGCTGGCAATCGCGGTGTTGATCTGCAGCGTCATATGCAAAGAAAACAAAGGTCAAACCTCGACAAATGTTAGCGCTAAGACGGAGGCTGACAGCCAGATGACTCGACCATGTATGAACAACATTATTAAGCCTTCTTTTATTTCTTTCTAACCGGTTTCCAGCTAAAGACTGTGGCGTGGAACGCTGGTGCAGGAACGTAAAAATATTGTTATTGTTCAGAACAAATCTAAATGAAAAATAACTCATTTCTAATCCTGGCTTGAAGCACTTTAAAAAAAAATTAAAACCCGTGAATACAGCTGCTGATCTGAATTTAAGTGTGTGTAATAGTTTCATCACTCAGCAGTAATCGTTTCACTGCTGAGCTGTTGATATGTCGATATTAGATTTTAACCCTCGCATGTAATCAATTAAAAAACTGACAGCTCCTTGCTATTCTTCTTCTCACTTAGCTCCAAAACTGTCTCCACGTTACCTCTGGACAAGAACGTTTTTAGTGTAGACACAATGCCAAAAATGATTCTCCCGGCTTCATGCTAAGAAGTCTATTTGTGTTCCTGTACGTCATATCAACCAGGAAGTGACATCACCCAAATACTAATTAATATAATGCTTGTTCCTGGGAAACAGCTAAGACTTTTAAAGATTCAGGACAGAAACAAGAGAACATCACCAGACAAACTAATCAAATGGTTAACACAGAACAGGTGAACACATTAGGGTAATCAACCAATGACCGGACAGGGGGGCGGAGACAGGACTCGAACAGGAACAAAAATGCATGAAAGCAACTACATTAAACACCCCTGAGCTGTTTTATCGGTAAGTAATGAAAACAAACAGCTCTGGTGTGAAAAGTGAACCAGCCACTTGAACATTTTAAACAAAACTACTAAAATATCAGAGACAAGGAATGATTCGATATAAGAAAACAACAACAAAAAAAAACACAAAAAAGCATCACATCTATACCACACCTCTTAATGATGTATCCATTCTGGCCCCGCCTCTTTTCTCTTCTTACACTTGCTCACCAATAGTCACAAAAATATGTATGTTCATTTTTATTTTAATGCTTGCGTTACAAAGAGAAAGCCATATGTGTGTGTGTGTGTGTGTGTGTGCATGTGTGAGTGTGTGTGTGTGTGTGTGCGCGCTGGCTGAATCCCAGTAACAGTGTGTGTTTACAGTAAGCTCTTGAGTGTAATGTGTGCTGATAGAAGTGTAGAGACGAATAATGCCTCTTGTGTTCACCAGTGTGAGCCAATACATGAGTATAGCTACTAATCTACACACACACACACACATACACACACACACACACACAACAGCTGATATAATGACAGAACTCTTTTTCATCTCTGCACGTTTGTTCTTTTTCCAATTTTATATACAGTACTGTAAGTCAAAAGACTACCTTCTGGTTTCTGATTTGTGTGTGTGTGTGTGTGTGTGTGCAATGCAGAATCACCACAACTGCTGCTTGCATGATGGACCTGAGGAGATACCCGCTGGATGAGCAGAACTGCACCCTGGAGATAGAGAGCTGTGAGTGTCCACACACACACACACACACACATGTACATACATTTACTCCTGATTTACTAAGATCCCAAATAAACGATTAACTTGTATGTGCAGTTAGTAGAGTGTTGAGTAAATGATTCATTGACTCACGACTGACTCTAAACAATTCACGGATGTTTTGAAAACAGATAAACACGTAAAGTAAATCTATGAAAAAATCACTTACGGATACGATAATGTAGTATTTTGGCTTCCGTGCTTCAGTTTTGCCGTTTGCAGTTGCAACTGAACAACAGTAATGACTCTGATACTAATACCTGAGTGACTCGTTCAGAAAGAATGAATCATTTCCAAAACCTTTTCACAGGATCTTTTAATGTCGTTGGTATCGGAGGTGAAAACATGACACGAATCATAAATATTTAAAACTTTACTGTAGTAATAATAAGTCAGAATTTTAAGAAATATTTGTGATCATTTTGTTATTTTCTATTACTTTAAGACATAATTTAAGTAAATGCGTGAGTACATTCTATAACTTTGTCTTGAACTGGAGGAAATGGGCTTCCACAAATTTAATACCTGCCCTTCATTCGTATTTACACAATTTACTCAAAATCTCTGTTCGTCGAAGTGACTTTCATAAATGATACATTGCGGTATTTGCATTGACTCCGCCCACTATTATACACTCTAGTGCACCAAAATTGCATATTCATTCAAGACAAATCAGTAAAACGGACATTTTTTTTTGCTGAAAGATGCCAATCTTATGTTAATGCTTAGTAAACGTTTTTCTTTCAACATTCTTTCATCTTCAGTAAGTGCTTTATCCTGGTTAGGGTGCTGATGGATCTGGAGTCGATCCCGGAAACGCTGAGCAAGAGGCGGGAATACACCGTGAATATGATTCCAGTCGATCATTCACACACTCATTCACACGTAGAAGCATTCTTAGAGTCGCCAATTCACTTAGCATGTTCTTGGAATGTGGGAGAAAACCAGAGAACCCTGAGGAACCCCACACGGACTGAGGAAGAACATGTGAAACTCCACACAGACAATAAGCTGAGCTCAGGACAGAACCGGAAACCCTGGAGCTGTGATGCAGCAACACTACCCAACGCATCACCACCCACTTTTCTACATCTTTAGCTCTACACACAGTGATGTATACGTGACTCATCTATACGTGTGATTTGTACAGATGGCTACACGACTGATGATATCCAGTTCTACTGGAAAGGAGGAGACAACGCCGTATCCGGTGTGTCCCAGATCGAGCTTCCTCAGTTCTCCATCGTGGACTACAAACTGGTGTCCCGGAACGTCGTCTTCTCCACAGGTGAAGATTTTCACACACTGACAGTAACGACAAAAAGTGAAGCAATGCAGTAGAAAGTCGTTCTGGTTACTTAACACTTTCTGGAAGGTTTTATCGTATCCGTACACCATCAGAGCATTTAAAGCTTGATTTTAAAACCAGTTTTTATAATGTTTAAGTAAAGCAGGTTAAATCTAGCACCCTAAAGGGTTCTTTGGGTACCCAACTGGTGAAATCCAGCCATCATGGGTTCCATTACTTATAGATAGTCAACAAGAACCCTGAAGGATTTCAGAGAACTAGAACCTAGTTCAGAGAAATCAGACCCTAAAAGGTTCCTCAGTTTCACCCTCTGGAGAACCCATAAAGTTTCGGTGTATATCCCTACAACAGAGGGTTTCCCTGTGAGACAGGCGTTCTGATGCAAACCATTTTGGAATCCAGAACTTTTAATCGTTCAAGGAACCCTTGAGGAACCTTTCTTGCTTAGCTCCATCAGTTTAATTTAAGAACGGATCTGCTGCGTTAATGGGGTGGTGTGATGAAGCGGAGTTACTGTTACCACTCAAAGCTGATTCGTTTCCTATAACATCACATCCCTGAGTGTTTCATTCCTCTTTTCCCAACAACTGCAGTTTCTAGTTACATTTAATGTCGTGGAACATCTGCAGGACATGTTACTTCCTGTTACGTTATAGCAGCTATAAACAGACGTTCCCTCACCAGCCTCAGCTTGTCACGTTACTGAGAAACCGCAAGGAAGCGTAAACTCCTCTGTCCTGAAGATGTCGGAAAACTTACGGTTACAGCTTCACCTCTGACTGTTACAAAGCGCTGACACTGGAGACTCCTTCCATAGCTGTTAAATAAACATCTCCGTACAGAAAACTTCACCATATCAACGATTACTCACAATTTTAATTTGTCTATAAAGCAGAGTCGCTGCGAATGAGCTGTTACTATGGAAACGATAACATATTAGAACGAGCGCATTAATATAAACCTGCGCTACTGTCAGAGCTGCTGTTACAGAAAACTAATCAACACCTTCTGACCAATCAGAGTCCAGGATTCAACAGCGCTGTGGGTTAATTATGAGCAGGTATTTAATTTTATTTTAGTCCTCGAATGAGACTGTCAAATTACTTTTTTTAAATGGGACACAGAACGTTATTTTGAAACGGGACATTATAGAGATCAGACCTCGCTGAGGGGGCGGGGAAAGATGACGTTATGGAGATCAGACCTCGCTGAGGGGGCGGGGAAAGATGACGTTATGGAGATCATACCTCGCTGAGGGGGCGGGGAAAGATGACGTTATAGAGATCAGACCTTGTAGAGGAGGAGGAGGATGAGAACGTTTCAGAGATCAAACCTTGGTGAGGAGCAGAGGAAAGATGACGTTATAAAGATCAGACCTCGCTGAGGGGGCGGGGAAAGATGACGTTATAAAGATCAGACCTTGCTGAGGTGGTGACAAAAGATGATGTTACAGAGATCAGACCTCTGAGGAGGAAGGGAAAGAAGATGTACTAGAGATCAGAGCTGGCTGAGGGGGCGGGGAAAGACGATGTGATGGGAAAGATGGCCTCATTATAGAGAAAGCAATAAAAATGAAGAATGTGCTTCAGGATGTTATTTAATTTATAAATTATGGCATGAAGGAATTTTCACATCGAACATATCGCACCCTCATTTCTTCACTTCTTTTCCTTCTTTCTTTCATTCCATATGGTTCTTTCTGTCCCTTCCTTCCTTGCTCGCTTCTTTATTTCTTTCTTTCCCTTCCTGCCATCCTTCATGGCTTCCTTCTTTTATTTCTTTTCTTCTTTCCCTTCCTTCCTTCCATCCTTTCTTTCTTTCTTTCTTCATTTGAACAGTGTGTGTTGTGTGTACATGAGCTGTTTCATGTGAGAGTATTGTGTATCGTGTGTATTGTGTGTGTGTGTATATTGTGTGTGTGTTTTTGTTTCCTCAGTGTTCGGTGTTTAACGCGATTCTGTTCAGGTGTTAAAATCTTATTCTCACTCTCGAATCTCGCCTCGTCCTCGACACCTCGTTTTTTTTTTTTTGTAGTCAGTATTGTCATTATTAAACACCTTTAACTAGAAGTCGACTTTTTTTCCCTCTCTCCCGTCTCATTGTGGTGGCGAGAACGCTCAAGGCTGAGCTACTACAACCAATCACGAGGGGAAAAAAAAAAAAAAAAAACTATTTATTCCACCACACCACGGCTGCCTGTTGCCGTAGCAACGGAGGCAAATCTGCACCACCATTGCCATAGAAACTGAAACAAAACATAAAGTATGGCTCCACAGCCTGTGGAAATAAATAGCCTGTCTGTCTCTACCCCATCTGTCTCTCTCTCTCTCTCTCTCTCAGGAGCTTATCCACGCCTGTCACTCAGCTTCAAGCTGAAGAGGAACATCGGATATTTCATCCTGCAGACCTACATGCCCTCCATCCTGATCACCATCCTGTCCTGGGTCTCCTTCTGGATTAACTACGACGCTTCGGCGGCGAGAGTGGCTTTAGGTACACACACTAACCACACCAGCAGGGTTACTGTTACCACCCTCACGTTGATTATTTTCCTATAACAGCACATCCCAAGTGGTTTATTCCTCTAATACCACAGCAATTTACCAACGATTACTAGTATTTTGTTGCTAAAGAACAACATTTATCCGTTTACTGTTACATTTGATGAAGCGTCCGTAAAGCAAGTTATTTCCTGTTTGCAAAACAAATAAGATAAGTTTTATGTTTATTTAGGGTAATCCAGTACTCATCGCCATTTTACTGCTTACTTATTTCTTAAGCCAAACAGCGATATAATTAAAATAACAAACCCACTGCAGCAAGAAAAAGTGTGCGGAATCCACACGAAAACTGAGGACCTGGCAACCCTGCACGTCACGCTAGTCAAATACAGCGCATAGTGTACACAATGTGCATGCGTTCAATTCTTTACTTTTATACTTGCACTTGCTCTAGTGACCTCATTCACACAAAGTGGTCATTTTAGAAACATGTAGAATTACTGACTAGCACAAAATGTTGGCACCCCTCTATATCGTCCATCAATAGAAAGAAAACCACCATAGAATTGCTATTGAATTGCTTATGGATTGGCTCTTTATTCCAGAGGTGTTTAAAACCCCAACAACAACAACAACAACAACAACAATACTGATGTACTTTCACCAAAAATAATAACACACAACCATGTTAATGGCCAAATACCCAAGTGATACCTGCTCATTGTTCATCCCATGGTGGATGATGTACAGGGACTTTCTGATGTACAGAGAGAGAAGGAGAGAGGGTTAAAAATCATGTGCAGGATGATGGTCTATTTTTTGCAAGACTATCCTCATTAACGACATTAAGCAGTGAAATGAGAGCACTTTGCATTGGGATGGAATAGTCTCTATGGCCTCTGTCTCTCTCACACACACACACACACACACACACAGCTCACATCACCTGCTATTATCATTATGAGTTCCCAGTTCTCTCAGTCTCTGCCTCTCTCTCCTGCCAGGTAACCCAGTAAAAACACAAAGATCGATGCAGCTGGAAAACAATTACATTTAACCTCCATTTCAGTCCTTCGGCACGCTGCAGAGGAGCAATGAATCTCGCCTTTAAACGACTCCGAGAGAGCCGAGAGTGAGGTGAAGGCCATCCATCCATCCTCCACATCCGCATCCGGCACTAGTGTGGCCACTGTCAGGCTTTCCGACTAAATTACTCACACACACATACACACACTTTAGGAATCCGGTCATCTCCGAATGGAAATGTGAGAGGCTCAGATAATGCAAATGATTATACAATAATGCTCTCGCTTCCTCTTTAAGCTCTTTCTGCATCTTGAAGGCTTGATTGATTGAGTCAGACACTCTTGTTTTCGAGTTTCTCAATTTATGCGGAGAATTAAGCCATCTTTTCAAGATAGAGTCACACACTGACTCTACAGATGTGGAAACTTCGGGTCCAGTCGATGCTGTAGAGGCGACTGGACAAAATGCGACTGGAAGTCAAGATCTTTTAGTCAAAAATACATCCATTTTTTAGTGTAGTTATTGCTAATGCAGTGATGTTTGCTAGTTAGCATTACCATTTCGGTTCTTCACGACTAGCTAGCTGACAAACTACATATATGTATACAGAAGTTGTTTACATATCATAAACATTATTTGTTGAAAATATATACAGGAAGTGACGCTTTCTTTGAGGGATTTGATTAAATATTGGCCTGTTGTGGAGAAAAAACAACCATCCTGATTTGTGAAAGGTTCTGGGTTTAAATACTTGTACGATTTTTTTTTAGAACTTAGAAGTTACAGTATCTCATTCTGAACAAAATATAAACAAAAAATGGCAGGAGATAGAAAGGGCAAAGGGGTGCCAATACTTTGTGCAGCGCAACAATTGGACTGGAGTCAGTAACTTTAGACGTATAACAGCACGTAGCGGAGTGTTTTATTCCCCTTACACCGGTTGTTGCAAGTTTTTATGTGTTAAAGAATGACACATCATACTTTTTATCCATTTATTGTTACATTTAATGTTGTGGAACGTCTGTGGAACAAATTCTCACTTACGTTATAGCGGCTCTAAACAGTCGTTCCCTCACCAGCTTCTTTTTTCTCTCTCTCTTGAAGTTAATAAGGCAAAAAATAAATGCAGTTGGTCATTTTATAGAGAAACCAGAAAGAAGCGTAAACTCTCCTGTCCTGAACGTGTGGGAAAAGATTACAGCTTCACCTCTGATTGTTACAAAGCGCTGACACTGGAGACTCCTTCCATAAATGTCAAACAAACATCTGCTTATGTGGAGTGTCCGCTGTACAAGTCCCTGTGAATGAGCTGTTGCTATAGAAACGATAGCGTAGCAGAACGAGCGCTTTAATATAAACCTGTGATTTGCAGCCGCACTACTGTAGATCGTTCATCAGCACCTTCTGACCAATCAGAATCCAGAATCCGACAGCGCTGGGGGATATCAGGTGCCCTTAATTCATGTTTCGGTGTCTCTATAAATAAAGTCAGGATGTGATGAATCATAGTCTTTGTTAAACGGCTGTTTAGCACTGAAATCGGGCTCCTGCTTTCATCACCGAGGAAACACCGAGTGAATAATTCAAGCTGGATCAGAAAGACCGCTCTAACAAAGCCTCTGCGTTCTCGGAGAATTCGTTATGGTGCAGCACGGGGCCGTGATGCACGCTCACATTTCCGCAGTGTGATTCCAGGAATCATGTTAAACGTGTCTTTAAATGTTAATGTAGCTGGTGAAATTAGGACAGCCCCACTTTACAGTGTCTCGTTAAGGAGATAAGGGTTTTCCTGCGGGACCTGGAATATGCTAGACATGCGGTTAGTAATTAGGTTGAACCACTTTCACGTTCAGTCAGGAGTTAAAAAGGAAACGTCCGTTCGGAAACACATTACATATGATGTGTTTAGTGACTGTGGTGCTAATTTGTTGGTTGGTGATGTGTTTGACAAGTTAGCGGATGTCTGCAGTGCTGATGTCGTAGGGTGACATTATTATTCGTAGCGCACTTGGAATGGCAAGAAATTTAAAAAATATACAAACTCAAACATTCAGGTTTTGCTGTTAGCTCCTAAAAACAGATTACAAGCCTCTTTTCCCACTCATTTTCATTTTCCGGCGATTACATGAATGAGAAATCCAGAGTAGAAGTAGTGGAGATGTTGCTGCAAACTCTGGACTCAAGGTCCCAGAATGCAATGCAGCTACTGTATATGACAGCAAGTTAGCGAGCGAGCTACAAGATGACGAGCGCGACGGCGTTATTATTAGCATGTTGAAAGTTTGAAAGCTGATCTGTTCGAGTAGAGTGTACAGATGAGGAGGCGAGAGAGAGCCGGACCGACTAAAGGACTAAAGTGCCGCTGCATTGCCTTCTTCAGATAGGTAAATCCCACTATCAGCAGGTAGTCGAATAGCATTGTGGGTAGTAACTGTTAAGCAAAGTGAAAAATAGACTAATGTGGAGATGAAAGTATGAAGTATGAACTAAAAAAAAAAAAGTGGAGTTACTGTTATCTATCTCAAAGTTGATTATTTTCCTATAACAACACGTCCTGAAGCGTTTTATTCCTCTTATACCACAGCGATTTCCCATTTTATCCATTTAGAGTTACATTTAATGTGTGGCAAGTTATCACAACGTTATAGCAGCTATACACATCTAAATGAAAAGGTAAAAAAAATGTGGTATTTTTTAATGAATTTTTTAAAAATATAATCAGGAAAAAGACTATTTTTATATATTAAGAAAGTGTAATCATTTAGAAGTATTTTCCAGCACAAGTGTTGTTTGCTAAATCACCTGTAAATTACAATTCAATGAAAAATATTTTTTGCTAATATCTGTTTCAATATGGACCAAATATACAAATTGGACCAAAAATATATCATATATATATATATATATATATATATATATATATATGGACCAAAAATACATATTTCTGTTCAAATAACACACTAAGTAGGTGCTACTACTAAAGCCACACCCACTAGTGACTAGCATGAAGGGATGATGGTGATGTGAGGCTAAAAAAAATGAAAGAATTAACATCCGGTAGATTTTTTTGGACTCTCCAGTTTCCTAACACTGCTCATGTTTCAGGTTAGAAAAGAGGCCCAAACTCCAAAACAGGCCATTTACTTTAATTGTGGTGTTTTATCGTTTTTCCCACAATGCACTGCTGCATTAAATTAACTCAAAGGAATGATTCCTAGGCTTTCTTTTAATCAGATTTGGGACAGAACAGAAATGCAAGTCTGTATCGCAGTTATTGTGCCTGTGAGAAGCTCATCACCACGCTGGAGCTCGTTTACTTCATTAAGAGCCTGACGCTGTTAGGTATAATATAATATAATATAATATAATATAATGTAATATAATGTAATATAATGTAATATGTACTGTTAAGCAGCCGGAGCCAGAGACAGGGCAATAACAGGCTTATAAATAGAAATGGAAAGATTCAGTAACACGTTACTTAAGAGTAGTGTTCATAGGGCTACATGACAACTATATAAGCACTCCATGATATTATTCCAGCTGTCATAAAGACTACATTTATCAGTACTAATGCCAAGTACTAGGATTAGGGTTCGGGTTAAAATGTCAAAAATGTGTGAATCTGAAAGTCTCCATTTTGGCATTTATTGTTTCTTTTTATTTCTGTTTCAATTTAAAATTCTTATAAAATTCTTATATATAAATTCTTAAATGTATATATATGTGTGTGTGTGTGTGTGTGTGTATATTTTTCATTTGATCATTTCATGAATGATCACTCAAAAACACACCAAGAGACGATCCAATCGACATATGAATTAGGAATGATTGACAGTTTTGTAGGTGTTTTGAACTCTCCGATATGAACTGATATCCTGGAAGCCCCGCCCCCTATCCCGACGCCTGTTGGAATAAGTTTTTATAAACGCTTATGTCAGTTTGTGTACATTTATTTTCAAATATTCATAATTGAAATAACTTGATGAATGGTAAAGTCTTAAGCACCCTAAACGTTTTATATATTTTGCCTCAGATGTATATTTAATATATTCTCCAGTAGTGTGCTTATCTTAATCTCGTTGGTTGTGTTTAGCCTCTACACACGTTTATCCCCGAGTTCTGGATTGCGATTGGTCAGAAGATGTTGATTAATTATCTAAAACAGCAGCTCTGACAGTAGTGCAGGTTTATATCAATGCGCTTATTCTAATATGTTATCGTTTCTGTAGTAACAGCTCATTCACGGGGACATAAGCAGATTTCATGGAAGGAGTCTCCAGCGTCAGCACTTTTTAACACCCAGAGTTAAAGCTCATTAACTGCAAGGGAAAGAAAAACGTGAGGCTGGTAAATGAACGACTGTTTATAGCTGCTATAACGTGAGTAAGACTACATTAAGCATAACTATAAATTGATAAAAGTATGACATGTCTGTGTTGGGAAATCTGGGACAAAGCTCAGGTTTGTTTTTATGGGAGAGAGGCGCTTTAAACCTGCACTAGCCTCCACCTCAGTTATTCCTGTTACATACAGAAATGCGATTTAAAGCATGAGAAACGGTAAACAGGCGCGAGGTTGTTTAATGCACACACTGCCGTGACGAGTGGCTGATTCACCGCCGTGTTTGACAGCATGATTGTGTAATTGCGTTGAGTAAGCAGAGCTCGTTTTTTTGGCGTTTGCTCCCTGTGACAGAGCTCAATCTGTAGCAGCCATCCGCAGTGTCCAGATTCATGGTGGGCGGCAGAGCCGAGCTGTCAAACGAGAAATATTTCATCGCAGCTCTTTTGGCTGAGTCTCTGAATAATCTCAGTGTCGCCGTGTACTTTTCTGTCTATACAGCCTCGTATGTACTTTTAGTCCAATTTCTGCATGAAGCTTTTCATCCCTTTTTTTTCCATTGCAGCCTTGACGATGCCTTATTCCGTCCTACTCCGGGCTCCTTATTCCCAATCGTAACGCTAAAGTGCATTACGATTGATATGATTGATAGCTTTCGATCTCTAATCTATTGCAGTGCATTGTGGGATTTCATATTTCAGTATACACACTACAGCAAGGGTTCTCAAGCCTTTGTGTATATCATGCACATATGTTGCACCATGGGTCCGGGGTCTCATCGTCTACTGTACATTGTATAGGTTTCAGATGACATGACCTACTGGTAATTATTTGCTTCTTAAGATCTAGAACCTGTCAGGTGTTTAACATTTAGCTAATCTGTCATGATACTTGGTGTACTCTTAGAAAAAGAAAGGGTTCTTCAAGGGTTCTTTAAGGATTCAATGGATAATAAGGGGTTCTTCTTGGAATCTTTTCTGATAGGAAAACACATAAACCCTTAAAGAACCCTTGAAGAACCGTTTGTTTTCTAAAAGAATATGTGTTAATTGGGTAAGTGGTGCGGTACAAACTCCAAATTATTGCTCATTATTTTCTTCTTAATGTCTAGAACCTGTCGGGCATTTAGCATTCAGCTCTTGGTACTCAGTACGCTCTTAGAGAAAAGCGTCATTTAAGAGATTCTCCAAATGAAACATTGTCCTATACATAAATAAGCAGTTCCACCCCTTTACCACATCACGAGTGTTTGGAGAACAAATGGCTTCATGTTAAAACCCGATTCTTCCACAGGTATCACGACTGTCCTCACCATGACCACCATCAACACCCACCTTCGAGAAACGCTGCCCAAGATCCCGTACGTCAAAGCCATAGACATGTACCTGATGGGCTGCTTCGTCTTCGTCTTCTTAGCCCTACTTGAATACGCCTTCGTCAATTATATCTTCTTCGGACGAGGCCCTCAGATGCAGAAGAAAATGGCAGAGAAGGCCGAGAAAGCCAACAACGACCGCACCAAATACGATGGAAACAAGGTGATGCTTCATGCCATTTACTGCCACATACAAACACATACTTTACTGCCCAGATCCCGTAAACCCGCTTTACATATAGTGCGGCTGTAATCTAAGAAAGGCTAATCTTTGTTGATGAGAAGACGATGAACTTGAGGCAAGAACAGATTAGTCGTAGACCGATGGATAGAGTTGCACGAGATGCCAGCGAGAGAGCGAGAGCAAAGCTCTTAGCATTGAAATCACACTGACTGATTGAGTTAGTGTACTTTTAGGACGCACTCATGGCAGGCCAGATGCGTAGATTCTGAAGAAATTAGCTGATGAAATCCCTGATGCGTATTAGGTCGATTTCTGTGCACCTCTATTTCCTAAAAACTATGAGATGTTCTTTTTCTTTTGTTGTGACAACTTTGCATGAGCGCACCGCACACATTCCCACTTAGTCAGCATCTCTTCACAGCATGCTGAGACTTTTCATCGGAGCGGAGTCCATTTGAAAATGCTTTCTATCCAAGATGGCTACTCTTTTGATGTGTCTGCCTCAGAACAATGAGGCCTCTAGTTTTATCATGTTATCCTGCGAGTGTGAGAGGTAAAGGTGGTCTTCTTTTTTGTGTTTTTTTTTTTTTTTTTTTTGACCAGTCTGTTCAGGAGGGAGGGAATTGCAAGGCGTCGGGAGTTAAACAGTCCAATCAGGTACAAGGTCACCATCACTCACGAGGGGTGAGTGTGTATGTGTGTGTGTGTGTGTGTGTGTGTTTGTGTTTGTATGTTGTTGTTGTTGTTGTTGTAGCCTCTTGCTTCGTTTCCTCCTTGCTTTCTGCTCACTCATGCGTTGTGTGGATTTACAGTACGCAACACTCCGTCTCTCTCTTTCCTTCTCGCTGCTTCCTCTTCCTCTATTCCTTCATATTTAGATCAGATTCAGACCAGCAGTAATGAGTTCCCATGATCCTGGTCCACATCATTACTGTGATGTCTGATCTGTGAAAATCTATCTTTCCAAAAGAGACTCGAGGGTGAAAAATAACTAAACAACAGATTTTACACACAGCATGTCCTTCTGGGAAATAACAACATTGATTTTGTTCAGTAAAATACAGATTAGTCTTTGGTGGGTTTTTTTTTTTTTTAAAGTAAGCATTTTGCTATGTGGCATTCTGTTCAATCAATGGCTTATGTAACGCACCTTTAATACACAGCGATCAAAATATTACAGTATATTATATAATAGCACATACAAAATAAACTAATACACTGTAAAAAGATTGACTGAAATAACAGTAGGCTTTACTGTAACTTTTATTTGATGTTCTACTGTAAGTGAACTTTATTTTACTAGCAACTGTTGTCAAAAAAGTTACTGTAACATTTACACTATACTTTAGTTTACCATTAAAATGCTCTCAAAACCTATATATTTAATTTTATTTACGCTGATGTTGATTACCAGCTTGTCCAAAACGTCTCTTTAATGTTACATTTACATTTAGTCATGTCAGTAATTCATAATGACCATTTCACCATTTTATTATTTTAAAATAATTGTTTAAAAAACATTAAAAATGCTGTTAAAGGACAATGAGAAAAAATACTATTAAAACTGTATTTTTAACGCTGCTAAAAATGCCTTACCTTAAAAATCTTACTGGTAAAATAAAATTACTGCTAAGAAATTACTGTTTTAAAAATGTATTGTAAAAAATGTACTGGTAAAAATCTTATTGTTAAAAATTGGCTGTTGGAAAAAAAAAAATTCCTTTGTTTTAAAACCTACTGTTAAAAATTTACTGTTAAAAATATTGATACAAAATGTACTACTAAAAGATTTACTGTTAAACACTTGCTGTCAAAAAAGTTACTGTTAAAAATATTATTAATTATTAATTTTACTATAAATTCATTAAAGCTCACTCTACAAAATGGTCTATTTACAGGCAGATCGTCTCTAGATCTTTTATGAGATGTGAGATTTAGAAACATTTTATAGTCTCTAGATCATTTTACAGTAAACGCCATTTTGTCCGAGGTGAATAGATTTACGATTTAAGCGCACTTCGCCTTTTCACCCATCGAAGAAGCATTATTTCCATTCTAGCTTATCTGTACGAATCCATCTGAAAAGCTCATCCACTTCACAGGACCGAATAATTCATGTTCTAAAAACTGCATCTTAATTCACTTTATAACTCATAATGTGCTGATGTGGTGATATTTGGATTTGAACATTCAGCATTCTTATTTATAAAGACTTGTGTAATGCGTTTTGTTTGCAAAAAAATAAAAAATAAAAAAAAAATCTCTATTATAGATTCACAGCTTCATCGTAGATCACTGAGACGGAACGCCAGAGCCGTGCTGATTCTGCTCTTTCCCCGCAGGTGGACTCTCAGGGGAACATCCTGCTGACCACGCTGGAGATCCATAACGAAGTGGCCGGGAACGAGATCACCACCAGCGTAAGTGATGCGAGAAACTCCACCTCTGTGATGTTGGATAACTCAGGGATCCAGTACAGGAAGGCGAGCGGCCCGCGGCGGCACAGCCTGGAGCGAAACACGCAGCCTAAAAAGGCTCGACTGCGCAGACGCTCTTCGCAGCTGAAAATCAAAATCCCAGATCTTACAGACGTCAACGCCATCGATCGATGGTCACGGATAATATTCCCCACCGTGTTTTCCCTTTTCAATCTCATCTACTGGCTTTACTACGTGAATTAAGCCGCACATACGAGCGTCCTTTTTCCTTTTCCTTCTCTTTACACTTTTCCATTTTACAGCTGAAGGATGACTTTTTTTTTTTCCAGGACGGGATTTTTCGAGGATTTTTTTTTTGTACATGCAAAATTTTGCATTTCTGTGCAGCATACCAACAGACAACGTGCACACCTACAGACAGCTTCATACAAAACAAAGACGAATATAATTTACATGAACACATAATAAATTTTATAGACTCTGAAATCCTGAAGCCATGAGACTTCCGCATGACGCGATCGGACCCTTTTTATCAACTCATATCAGCCTGCATCGACAAAAAAAAAAGAGCGAAAGGAGGAAAAAATGAAAAACAAGGATTAAATTTGGAAAACAGGTTGCAAAACATGAAGAGCAAATTCTGACCAATAAAATGAGCTCTGTATTAAACCAAATGGTGGAAATGCAATATTGTGTATTTAGGGGGATTTCAGTGTGGGCTGTTTTTCCATCAGCAGATGTGTTGACTTTTGATTAATATATGATCATGTGTGAATGGATATGAATGGTTGTTTGTATATAGCCATGTTATGTTACGTTAATGCTTTTGGGACATGGTTTTTCACACACTTGGTGTAAATTCTTCGGTATATTTCACTTTCTTAATCATTCGAGTGCATAAATCAATAATTGGGGAATGTTTAAATCAGGGCCAGTATATGCATTATCAGTATTATTTGTTCTATATCAAACATCATTTCTTCTTATTAGTACATAACTAACATTTAGCATGTGTATTTTTTAAGTATGACACCTTTTTAAATCAATGTTTAAGTCTAATAATATGATCGTAGGCCTTATGTAAATCTCTGAGCTGTCTTGAGCTCCACTTTTTAATTCCTTCTCCATTTTTTTCCTTTAAGCTAAATTATAGACTAAAAGTTTTTTTTTTTTTTTTTTTTTTGTGGTTTGGACAGCACCATGTATAAAACCATCTTGATAAGATAAATTGTCTCAGGGTGTTCATCCAAGATGTTCATCACCCATAATGCATATTTCTAATATATCAGTATTCTATGTGCTGTGATTAATTTGTATTATATCCACACGTACGCTGAACGACAATGGCATGTTATTGTTTATATCTACAGAACTACGTCGACTGTATTCCATCTTGCTTTTGGACCTCGCACTGAGTGACTGACCTCGCTTCAGGGACCAATGACCTTCGCTGTCTAATGAAAGAGTCACGTAATTTATCCAAAGCACTCCGTTTATCACGTTCGCATTAACAGGCTTAACGCTTTTGCACTCCCGCAGTTACGTTGTGTCAGTAGTTGACTCTTGTTCCTTTGATCCTTCCTTTTCTTTCTATTAGATGTTGTAAATATGTGGCAAAATATCAAGTTACCTTCATTTTTATTTTATTTTTAACCTTGAGGTTCAACCCTTTTTTTCTGTTTATCTGCGAATCACCACATCTCTAAGAACAATATGTGTCTAAATCAGTAGATCTGTGCGGGGAAGGGGAGGGGATGATAAGGGCATTGGTTTAAAAAATAAAATTTACTCTTTCAAGTATGTTATTTTTATTATTCAGTGTGTTGAGTTAAACATATGCCCACTCAGAAACATTTTCATTTTCATATATGTTCTCAAAGACACACCCACATTTCCATACATGGTCTTAAAGATACATCAACTCAATGCCACTTTCATTTCATTATATGGTCTCAAAGACATGCCCACATTCCCATCTATGGTTTTTAAATGTACAGGTACACCCACTCTGTGTCCATATATGGAAATGAAGGTGGTTCTAAGACACACCCACCAGGAACACTCTCATTTTCAGATGTGGATTCAAAGACACACAGAAATCCCAATCATAAAGTCACACCTGCTCACAGCCACTCCCATTTCCATATATGCCCTCATAGACACTCCCACATTACAAGTCATAAAACCATGTCCACTCAAAGTTATTCCTGATCCAAATATGAATTCAAAGACGCACCCCCATTCTCAGCCTTAAAAGTATGCCCACTCAGAGCTGCTCTCATCAGCACATATGGACTCAAAGACACGCCCACATTCCCAAAGATGGTCTTAAAGGTACACCCACTCAAAATGTCTCAGAGCCACTCCCAGTCCATATGTGGATTTACAGACACACTGACATTCCCTTTCTTGAAGGTACACCCACTCAGAGACACTGATGTCCCTTTGTGAACTTAATGACATACCTACATTCCCAGTCTCAAAGATATGGACACTCAAAGCCACTCCTATTCCATATATAGACTCAAAGACACACCCATATTCTCAGTCCTAAAGACAGGCCTAATTATAGCCACTCTTGTTTCCATATATGGACTCAAAGACATGCTCACATTCTAATATATGCTCTTCAAGGCACCCCTCTGTAATTGCCCACTCAAAACCACCCTTCCTTCCATATATGGACTTAAAGACTTGCTGACATTCACAAAAAATGCCTTAAAGGTGCACACATTCAAAGTCACTCATTTCCTTATATAGACTCAAAGCCATCCCCACATTCCCAGTCTTAAACAAATCCACTCTCATTTTCATAAATAGACTCAAAGACACATCCCCACTCAAGGCCAGTCCAATTCTATATATGGTCTTAAAGATACCACATTACCATCTATTGTCGTAAAGGCACTTAAACTCAAACTTGCTCCCATTCCAAACATGGGACCAAATCCATGACCATATTTCCATCTGTGGTTTTATATATATATATATATATATATATATGTACAGTATATATATATAGGATTCAAAGACACACCCACACTCCTAGTTTTAAAAGCACCTCCACTCAAAACCATTCTCATTTCCATATATGGACTCAAAAACAAACCCATACTCTTATCTAAGCAGAGAGCCGCGGGTTCTCAGGTTCTCAGGTTCTGGTGTCTATGAAGCACACGGTATTGCTCGAAGGCAGCCAGGAGCACAAACACAAACAGTGTCTCTGTGAAAGGCAGCACCCACATGGGCACTGGCTAAGGCATGAACTCCCAAGGTACGGCTGTGAGCTACATCACCATGGGCACCGACCTGGGCGTCGCCTCTGGGCACACGGGGAACATGCACGCTGACAGAACCGCCAGCACCGAGGGAACATGTGCGCTCTCAGAGCCACCAGCGCCGAGGGAACACGTAATCACATTTCAGTTTTCAACATCAGCCATGTGTCACGTCAGCCGAAGAGGATGTGAGAAGATAAAGTCTGCAGAAATGACACCGTGAGGCTGTTCAGCTGAAATAGTGTGACTTCAGCTCCTTCCTTTATCTGTTCTTGGTTTTGACTCCTGTGCACCATCGCTAATCGATAGTTTTCTCAAAGCAGCTCAGAGCCGGCAAACCATTCCACTATTTAATTTATAATTTCAACCTTCACATCTCTCTAATGAAATATTTACACCATCAGCACGTCAGATATCTTGAAAAGTTTTAACTAACATTAGTTGGCTTTCTGTGCGTTAAGTTTAACACCACTACTAAAAAAAGAACAAAACAAACATACTAGAAAGAACGTTTCTAGCTAACACTAACTAGCTAACACAGCTAACACACCTAGCTACCTCCTAGCTAACACTAGGGTTTATAACCTAGGCTTCACATACCCTGTAGAGCTAATTAGCTTTCTTGGTACTTCTTGCAGCTGAAGTGAAAAACATGCTAGTTATCAAGAAAGTTTCTAGGTAACAGTAACTATTCAAGCTATATCGCTAGCTGTATAATAATAGCAACAAACTCAGTAGAGTTTTGGTTTATATGCCTTAAATTTTAACACCGCTACTAAAATTAAACAAACAAGTTAGTTATCGAGAAGGTTACTAGCTAGCACTAACTAGCCATCTAGCCAGATAACAAGCTAACAGTATCAATAAAAAGTATGGTTTGGATACCTTATGGAGCTTAGTTGGCTTTCTGGGCATTGTATTATTATTTTTACACTTAAATCTAAGTTTAACATGTAAAGTCACTACTTAAAAAAACAAAAAATGCTAGATATCAAGGAGTTTTTTTAAGCTAACACTAACTAGTTAACGAACTAGCTAATAAGCTATGGTTAGTGACTAAAATAGTTTATAGATTATATACTTTATGTAGCTATGTAGACTTATGAGCATTATAACACCACTGCTTAAAAAAAACCTAACAAACATTCTAGTTATCAAGCAAGGGCCTAGCTATTAACACGTAGTTAACTAGCTACATAGCTAGCTCACAATCTAATGTTGACGATCAAAAGAGTTTATGGTTCATACACCTAGGTAAAGCTAGGTAGCCACTACCAAAAAACTAGGTATCAAGAATCTTTCTCGCTAACCACTGCTAGCCAACTACTCCTCTAGCTAGCTAACAAGCTAACACTTGCAATTAAGAGTTCATGGTTTGTATACATTTAAGACCACTACTAGAAAGAATAAGATGGGCTCCCTTTTGAGTCTGGTTCCTCTCCATGTTTCTTCCTCATGTCATCTCAGGGAGATTTCTCCTCACTACTGTCGCCTCTGGCTTGTTCATTAGGGATCTAACTTACGTTATAATTTTGTTATAAAAGTGTTCTGTTTTGAAGTGCGAGTGTGGTCGTTATAGCAGCGTGCTTGTTTTTTCTCCTTAATTAGTTACATTATCTAGTGTACAGCGAAACGTTGACTTGGCCGGAGGTTGAACCAATCAAAGTCGACAGATCTAAAGAAATGAGATAGCGATCTATTGTTGAATTCATGCTGATAAAAATATTCGTTTTTAGAATCGCAATGATTATTTCTTGGACAACCTTTTGTTTTCTCGAGTTAATCATACATTTGGAATTAGAGCCACTGAACGCATCTATGAACACTACAGTGCTTGGACCCCAGTGATCGCTGCTGTCTGATTTTTCTGTCATAAATTCATGTGTCTGTGCGTTTTTTTTTTTTTAAAGCCAGACTGCAGCGAGTTATATTTCAGACTGTTTAATCCTCATCAGAGTGCTTTCTGTGTCGTTCAGATGAGTAACGTTCTGCTAAATGGAAATGAAACCTTTTATGCAAAGCACAAATCCTTTTTGACTGCTTAATCGGTTTCACGCCTCAACAGAAATCTTATTATAGTCTGTTCCTCATATATCTCCCACATAATACTTTTTCCTTTTTCTTTTTTATATTATTATCGTGTAAATTGTCCAGACCATTCCTCTCTTGTTTGATTCAGATTTTTTAAAGGGTCCAGCTGTTGGAGGTTTCGTGGCTCCCTGTATGAGCTCAGTGTTTTCGTTAGTATAAACTATAATGTGTACACAGAATACAGAAACACTCAGCATGGGGTCTAAATGTGAATATTGTTGCAGTAATATTAATGCTCTGCCTAAATGATAAAATATTCATTTGAAGAGTTCTCATATTGCAAGCATGTGCTCAATAAGGGTTTCAGTCATCTCGACACAGTGATTGATTAGTGTAGCGGTGAATGTCATGAGATGAATAATTACAGCCTACATGATTAATTAAAAATGTAACCACTTCGTCACACACAATACTTTAAAGGTCGAATTTTATAATTAGTTTAGAGGCAAACAGAAACATTGAAGCACCAGGAACAGAATCATATATCACAATGCTGTATTGGTTTAGGTTGTGACTGGCATGTAAATTAAAAATGTGATATAATGCCGAGAGAGAAGGGAATCAAATAATTTCACCTTAGGTGGCATTAATGTTCTAGCAGTGGAGAGCTCAGAAACAGAAACCTCTATATATTACTGTACGCGTTTTTACAATGTTCGTGAACTAAATCCGTACTAAAGGAGGTCCATGGAATTCATTTCCCCAGGTCCCTGGCTATGAAAAGTTTGAGAAGCAGTGATCTAAAACTAATAATGAACAAATTTAAAATTTAAATATAAACATTCGTAGAAGGAATCTTAGAAGAAAACCGGTTCCAGTCTGCAAGAGAGCGGAGGAAACCCAACACTGCTCATCACTCTGAGAACATCATCCACCATCCACATCTGTCTCGAGTGATCGGATCACGAGTGGACAGCTGCGACGCATAGCCGTTTACACCTGCCGTTTTGACCGCCTCCCCCTGTGAGCACTTGTGTTCAGATTTCGTATATCGTTATGTATGCAGACGGAAAGGTGGCGCACACCTGTTTTCAGGCAGAAATGTCCCTCAAATCCTATCTCATGTACCTTTAGAGGCTGTTTCAAACTTTCACCTTTATGCATTAGCTTAGCGGTGGAGAGCTCTACCCTTCAGTGTAGTTTCCAAATTGTATATTTTCTGTCTAGGACAATAATTCATTATTAGTTGGTTTTTTGTTGCTGTCCGGGACACATCTGGACGCTTTTGCATTCACAGTGCAAATGTTATGTGGTCATATGCATCCCAGACCACCTCTGGATGTGATCGGATCACAACATGTCTCAGAGGCACATTGGACCCAGTTCACACCTGCACTTTGTGCTGTCTAAGTACGATCCGATAACCCAGGACACATGTTAATGCTGAGTGTGGACAGGGCCACTGTGTAACATGGTGGTGGTAGCATCATGTTATGGGGATGTTTTTCATCAAGATGGATGGAGCCAAATACAGTGCAATCCTAGAAGAAAACCTGTTCAAGTGTGTAAGACGTGAGACTGAGTTACCCTGAGCGTACTACCAAAGCTGCACTAGAGTGTTCAAAACCAAGAACGAAACCGTGCAGTGTAACACGTGTAAGTGAATTTGTTATTAAGGGTTTTTCTAAAAAAAAAAAAAAATGTAGTCATAGTAAAGAGCGGAGTTCAATGAACAAGTAGGCGACATCAAAATCAGCAGAACATGATCAAAACAATAGGCAGGAACGAATCGGGGAAAAAAACCTGGAAAATGCTAATCAATAAACGCAGGCTTAGCTCAATTAAAGAGACTTAGCCATGGAACACGAGGGTATTAAAAAGACAAACTAATCAAAGGCAGAATTAAGAACAGGTGTACACATTTGGGAAATAAACCAATGCCAAAGACAGGACCCAAGCCAAAAAAAAAAAAAAAAAGCATATGCGGCAAATGTGCGGTGTGCTGAGGGGGATTCGTGACACCTAGACCTCAATCTAATTGAAAATCTGTGGCAGGACTTGAAACTTTCTGTACCCCAATGGTCTCCATTTTGCAATTTTGCCAAGAAGAATGGAGAAAAATGTCTGGATCTGAATGTGCAAAGCTGAGAGAGACATATTGCATCTGTAACTGCAGCCAAAGGTGGCTCTGACACAGGGGGATGAATACTTATGCTACTACCAAATAAATCTGAAATACTTTATATCTTCAAATGTTGGATAATTCAAATCGTAAAAAAATCCCAATTAAATCCATTTCAGTTCCAGGGTTTAACACTACAAAATGCAGAAAAGTTTCAGGGGGTGAATACTTATGGAACACACTGTACTTGAGTGAAATTGCAGTAATATCATTCAAAGGATATTTCCATATCGGAAAACTTTCTTTATAAAGTGCATTTAAGCCCTGAAGGAAAACATCGGTAAGAGATGTCTGCGTAAATCACCACGACAAATTTTTATGATGAGAGGCGAATTATGGCCGTTTATGCGAAACTTGGCAGCGATTGTTGAGCCATCAAAATTATTCAAGGACATTTAATCAAAATGTAAATCATTGCTTTACACACTTAATTAAGTTTCCTCACTCACCTTAACATCACAACCAGCATCTGGAGGAGTTGGTTCAGTTTCTAGAAAATATATATACTGTATATCTGGACAAAATATCAGAATCTAAAGAATTTTTCCAAACTGGTATGAACACAACTATAACATCTGTAGTGATATTTAATGAAAAGATCTATAATAAACATGTTACTAAGTTTTATGCGAGGAGAAATATAATGAACTTGTCTTTCAAATGTCAAAAATCCATTTTCTTCTTCTCTCCGCTGTCCGTGTCTCAGAAATAACATCAGTCTTTTTTACGGCTGACCTTTTCTTCTCCTGTCTCTGGAATAAAGCATCAGAAGAGAATAAACCGTCTCCTGTCGCTCTCTCCCTCACCTTCCATATTAATGTCATTCCTCACATTCATCTGCAAGGAAGACGTAAGAGAGACAATTAGAGCAAGAACCAGGTCTGAACGACGGCAAATCCTTTTATTCATTTTTTTTTTTTTTTTTTCCGATTTTGCTTCTACACTCTAAACAGGTAAGAGAATTCAGAATGATTTGAGAAGTCAATCACTAAACAGTTTCAGAAAGCAAAAAAAAAAAAAAAAAAAAAAGCACCGAAAACAAGCAGGAACTGAAAACATCTGTGTCGAGTCTGTATTGCGTACGTGTAAGGAATTAACCACTAGGGGGCGCCCGTTCTAGTGTGTTATCGTTTCTATAGTAACGGCTCGTTCACAGGGACTTGTACAATGAACGCTCCACTCAAACAAGTTTAAAAACGTCGTTGATATGATGAAGTTTTCTGTAAAGAAACATTTATTTAATATGGAAGGAGTCTCCAGTGTCAGCACTTTAAGATTTCTGACAGTCTATTAAATTCTAATAAACGCTGTACAGGTTTGAATAATAAGTGTAATATTTAATACAGTTGAATAGTCTGATTATGTTCGTAATCTAAGGGTGTGTATAATTTATTTATTTTATTTTATAGGGTGCTAAAAGTTTGAAAGTTTATGTAGGAGCCCAGTAGCAGACGGTTTCCCTATCCGAACCGCTTCAACCTTAACAACAACAGTTTCATTAAATGACATACACATCACACTGACACTAGAAGTGTTGCTGGTTATCGTCACTGTCTCTGTTGAGTTCTTTCCAAACATCCGGCCTCATTTTTTCCCACCGGATACAAACAAACTTCCTCGTAAATCGTTCTCAGGAGAAAGGAACCAAAATCTAGCTAGTTCCGAAAATCGTTCAAATCTTACACGTAAATTTAATATGACTGTGGTGGAGAAAATGGGCTTTCCTCAAAAGCTGTAGGTATTACTTTTTTATTTGTTTATCTGTTTATCTGTCTTTCTTCTTGTTGTTTTCAGCTCACTGTGAGCTTGGCCTTTTAAGGAGATTTATGGGCGCGGATAAATTCATTTCAGCCATAAAAAACATTCACACGCAACTTGATAAATGACGAGGTTGATAAATGATCGCTTTATTGACGCCCGTATTAGACCCGGCAGCTTCATCTCCACTTCTCCTACACGGAAAGGTTTATCAGCGCAGAGCAGAGATCCCTTCAGAACCCAGAACCAGCTGCAGCGTCTCCGAGTGGAGAGATCTGTCAGAGGTTCGAGTGGCCTAAGTGCAGATTTCCGTTCAGCTCCAAAATTATTCCACAGAGTTTAACAACCAGCAGCATAAATCATCCCCACTTCCTGTTTTTCCGTCTGATTCAGCAGACATTCATCATCTCCGCGGCGTTATGGTGACAGTGGACATGAAGCGGACGCTAAAGCCGCACATAACGAGGAATACATTTATAAGCGAATAAGAGAATTGACGTGTGACTTAAACAGATGGTTCCCTTCATTCTGCACGACTTCACTGCGCCATATTCCTGTGAATTATTACAGAAACGTTAGATAGAACATCACAAAAAGAAAGAACATCACACACACACACACACACACACACACACACACTGCTAAATAATGCCTAATGTGTTAATTATTAATTACAATAATGCTTCATTAATGCTTGTTGCTTATAGCATTTTTAAAATTTGACATTTATGAAACTATTAATTAATTTAGAAATACTGTGTTACGTAACAGTGATCAAATCAACTCAACAGTACACACACACACACACACACACACACAAATATAAATCATTGTTAATACATTTCAATGTTTATTATCATTTACTAAGATAATTGCAATAATTGTTTCTAATTTAATCTAATACATTTTTAATAAGTATTGAATTTTCTTACCAAACACTCACTATTTTAAAAAAATTGCATAAATATTTATTATTAAGATTATTGATAATTATTCATAATAAATCACTCATTATAATGAAGTAGTAATATTCATAATTATTTTACCTTTAAATTTTTTATGTAATCAAATAATAATAATAATAATAATAATAATAATAATAAGCTGCATGTTTTTTTAAGTAAAAAGGTTTTGAAAATAACTCCATCCGTCTCGACTGAGTCACAGCTCAGTCCATCAGCGGACTCAGCATTAAGTGTTGGGGTCAGTTCCAGAGCTTCACTGGACACCACAGCAGCAGTGAATTATGGGGGATGATGGAGAGCAGGGAGACCAATCAGGCAGCCAGCAGCGAGAAGCTAACGTGCTAAACATGTTAAACTTGCTAAACGTGCCCTGATGACCTCAGCTGTAACTCTTCAACACATTAGTGTCTCCACATTACTGCAGCTTCTCAATGGGCTTGAGGAGCCATAAATCTACACAGGACCAGTTAACCACTTCCTGCCTCCCAGTTAACCACTTCATGCCTTCCATTAGCCACTTCCTGTCTTCCAGCTAACCACTTCCTGCCTTCCAACTAACCACTTCCTGCCTTGGAGTTAACCACTCTCTGCATTCCAGCAATAACTTCCTGCCTTCCAGTTAACCACTTCCTGCCTTCCACTAGCCACTTCCTGCCTTCCAACACCCAATTTCTGCCTTCCACTAGCCACTTCATGCCTTCCAGCTAACCACTTCCTGCCTTCCACTAGCCACTTCATGCCTTCCAGCTAACCACTTCCTGCCTTCCACTAGCCACTTCCTGCCTTCCACTAGCCACTTCATGCCTTCCAACTAACCACTTCCTACCTTAGAGTTAACCACTCTCTGCATTCCAGCAATGACTTCCTGCCTTCCAGCCAACAACTTCCTGCCTTCCAACTAACACACGTAATGTCCACGCCCACTTATCGGACTTCTCTTCTTCTCACCATCGTCCTTCAGGTTGACCTCAACAGTCACAGCCCAGCATTTTATATTTAATATTTATTATTTCACACACTTATCGTGACACACTATTTTGACATTTATGGAAGGAGTCTCCAGTGTCAGCGCTTTGTAAGAGTCAGAGGTAAAGCTGTAACTGTAGGTTTTCAGGACAGAGGAGTTTACGGCGTCTCTGTAACATGACAAGCTGTGGTTCTTTTGTCTTACTAACTTCAGGAGAGAGGAAAACGAGAGGCTGGTGAGGGAACGACTGTTTCTATGAAGGCGTGTCAAACTAAAACCTTGATTTTTTTTTTTTGCATTGTTTATAGTGAACAGGTGTCACAACAGTGCATCATCATTCTACATAATCTCCGTTTTATTCAGTTCCTACCTTCTACTGTCTTTCTTTATTTACTTATTTTTTCTTTCTTGCTTCCTCCGTTGTTTTCCAGCGCTTAACGACCGTCTGGATTCCTGTAGAAAACAAATATTCGCTTATTTCTCACTTTTAAGGTTTTCACTGAACTCACCCTCGTAGCTGCTGTAACATAAGACAGTACAGCAACTAACAGGTACAAAAAAAATGCAGCTGTAACCGGATAAAAAGTATGAGGAGTTGTTCTTTAATGAATAAAAAATTGTAACTGTAGGAAGATGATTGCTGTGGTGTAAGAGGAATAAAACACGGGCTGTTCTAGGAAAATAATCACCTTCACGTGAGTTTTTTTTGCAGTTGAATTCAGTCATAAAATGAAATTTTATGAGGTATAAACATAAGCCCCACCCCCAACTTAAAATTTAACCTTGAGTGTAACGTTTGTAATGTTGTGTATAGTCACAAATTAGCTCCACAATGCTAATAAAAGAGTCTTCACTTCTAACTGTGTTTTTCACCTCGCTGCTCTGAATTGCGTCAAAGTGTGAATTGTGTTCAGTTTGACTGACGTACGACTTTTCAGTACTTTTTTTTTTTTTTTGTTTAATATCACAGCATGTTCAGCTATAAATGCCTGTTCAGTGTGTTTATGAGAACTAAAAGAGCTGTAGCTATAGGTGTAAGGGGGGTTGCGTAATCCGTTTACGTTAAATCCCAAACGTTTGGTTTTGTGTATCTGTATCTGTTTGAAATTCACTGTACAGATCAAACCATGAGTGCTTATCGATCCATTTAATGCACTTACTTACGTCATGCTACGAGCACAGCTGCAGTTTAATGCCATCCCGCTCCGATCGTTTACAGCGTGTAGAACACGTTATAAATCGCGTTAGGTTAAAAACAACGTGCAAATTACTGACAAGACTCCCCTCGGTACATCTCCTCGCTCCTACCTCCTGTTTCATTTTCATCTCAGGATGTGGAGGGCTCCTGGACCCGGTGCATTTATCTAGCTCCTTCATCACACTCAGGGAAAAAGACTAGCAGGAAGAAGAAAGAGAAAAGTGTGGGGAGAAAAGATATTGCTTTTATTGACTCCTTAAAAAAAAAAAAATCATGCATTTGCTCCTGAGATTGCAGCAACTTCAAAAAAAAAAAAAAATCCCTAGTACTTAATCACATGGAGGAAAAGCATGTGAAAAATTAGCATGTAAACATACAGTAAATATAATTTTTTTTTAAAAAAGTCACGTGCAAAAATAAGTTAGTAACGTGAGAAAATCACAGGTGACAAACAGAAACACATGCACTATGTGTGAAAAAAATGAGCATGTGAAAATAATCTTGTCTAGATGTTTATTGTATGGAAGGAGTCTCCAGTGTCAGCGCTTTGTAACAGTCAGAGGTAAAGCTGTAGCTTTACGTTTTCCGACATCGTCAGGACGGAGGAGTTTTATGCTTTGCTGACAAGCTGACTCATCATATTAACGAGTTGCTATGTGATATTTTATTGTTTTCTTTTTTTTTAGATTGCATATGCTATTTTATTTCTTGTCCCATGTACAGCACTTTGGTCGGCACAAGTTGCCTTAAATGTGCTTTATAAATCAATTTTACAGTGGCAGCTTGTCCATAGTCCTCATTCACATACAGTCATAAAGTCCTCATTCACAGCTCCATACATTTTAAAGTATTTCCAAAATTTCCAATGCCTGATTTATTCAGCTAGATTTGGGTCTTTTGTGTGGGTTTTTGAGATGTAGTTGGGTTGAACCTGGCAACCCCGGTTAATAGAATGACCTTGAACACTGCTGAGCAGCTAAAACGGCTCGATACGAGTTGCTAGACGAGGTGTTGGATGTTGTAAATTATGATGTAAAAATTCACTAGATAGCCGCTAGCACGAGTCAAGTGTGATAGTCTCTTGACTTCATTTTGTCTGAGGCCGTGTCGTCATTAATGTGATCCTGCAGCTCCGAAATCTGAGATCAAGGGCACGCTGCTGAATTCATACATACTAATTAGCAAGGCGAATCTACATACACGCTAAATTCACGAATCGCTGGAAATGATCAGACCCTAGCTTCAGTAAGAGAGAGAAAAAAGAGAGGCTGGTGAGGGAATGACTGCTTAGAGCTGCTGTAGCCTAATTGGGAACCTGCATAACGTTAAATGTAGATATAAACGGATAAAAAAAAAGCACAGTGTTGTTCTTTAATAAATAAAAACTTGTGATGAGGTCGCTGTGGTACAAGAGGAATAAACGCATTTTTTAAATTATTAGCTAAGACAGGCATGCACCTCTCACACGCTCGGTTTCCTGATAAACCCGCGAAGTTGAAAGTTTCGCCGTATTGCAATTCATCAGTTGTGTTTTTCTTTTTCTTCGTCGTTATGCATTCAGTGTTTGGCAGGAAGTGAGATATTTCACTGCATCCGTTATCCTCCTCCTCGCCTAGTGCTAATGATACAATCATTAGCACAATCAGTGCAGGCCAGTGGGTCACGTTCTCCTTTACACACACACACACACACACACACACACAAGCTTTTATTAACATACGTACCGCAGACACAAGCCTATAATGGCTCCAGTGACTCCGGTGACAAACTCACACGAGCTTAATTTATTTTATTTGTGATTATTTTAACACTTTTAGTGTTACAAGCATGTAATTACTAGTAAACATACAGCTTTCACACACAGGATCTGATTGGATGGACCCCTGACCTGATGGTGCTAGTGTGTGAAGCGCTCCAGTTCCTCCAGACGCTGAGATTTATCCTGATCAGGTTTAGTGTATACGCAGAAACGGTGGCTCGTTGCCCAGAAACCTCTTTTATTTGTTTTTTTTTTGGTTTTTTAATGAGTAACCTCTACGCGTTCATATATAAATTCAGCTGCATCACTAAAAGTGTCTTTTTATGTTTCATTTCTAAAAACAAAAAGAAAAAATCGAGGGTTTAACTTAAAGCCAGTATTTAAAATGTGATTTCTTTAAATAATAAGCTTCAAATTACACTGAGAAAGAACAGACTACTGCTAAAGAGTGAAGTTCTTCGAGCAGGAGTGGAGTTAAAATGACTGAAGCTAAGAAAACGTCCGAGTTATTGATTCATTTCTATAAAAGATGGAGTGAAACATCTGGGGGAAAAAATGGTCGAAGCTGGCTTCTCTAAAATGGGCTTTAAAATGGTCTTAATTTGACTTATTTATTTTCCAAATCGACGTTACTTTCGACTCGTATAAACAGGGAACCTTCAGAGCTCTCAGTGTGAACAGTGGCGCTTTTATAGGTGGATTGAGTCCTGACTCCGCCCCTTTCCTGTCATTGGTTTGTTAGCCTGCTGTGTGAAAGGCTGGTTTCTCTACACGCGCAATCATAACACAACTACACAAACAAAGCACAAGATCGTGCTGTTATGCGTTCTTAGAAGATTCTTCGGGTCTTCCTCTGGAGGAAACGTTTCTCTTCTCAGGTCTATGCAGAACCCAACGTCAGAGAAGGTCCGAAGTTCTTTTAGGAAGTGAAGAACCTTTAATTATCCAGTGAACCCTTAAAGAATCCGCTCAGATCGGTTTTCCCTGAAACCACAACTGTCTTCTGTTAGATATGAGATAAAAATGTATGTTGTTATGAGCACTTTTCTGATTCTGACACCCAACAGCACAACACGACATTTTAGAAAATAAATTCTGTCTCACTCAGGGGTCTACAAATGGATATGCTCCGCCCCTGGGGGTGTGTCTTGCTCTGCTGTAGCAGCTAAATTGCAGTAAACATGGTTCCTCTGTGTGTTTTTGGCCTTTTGTCTTCCTCTACTTGAGAATAAATGGTTGGAGTTTATTCATGTGGAAGAGGGTGGAGTTTGTGTAACCTTTCAGAGGAGTGTTTTACCAACTTGGGACTGTTCAGTGTCGGAATGTCACTCAGACTGATGGAGAATTCTGTCTTCATACGCCGTCAGATCTTCTCCATAACATGATAATAACATCATTCCATCTACCACAGACGTGATCTCCATCACCGTCAACAACCATCACCACCAAAACACATACAGTAAAACTCAAGAAACACACGGCATCTCGTCCTCTAGGATATCGTCCTGGATAAAGTGGACATGCTTTGGTGAGAAAAAGCTTCTCTTCACGGTTCTCCATGTTTGGCTAGTTCTCTAAGCTAATGCCATCTGTGGCATATCTGGAACTATCTATCTATTGGCTATTGTGTAAATCAGTCAAGCACTTCAACGCTGACTTCCTGTTTCAAAAGGAAATACGGAATCACACAACAGTGGTAGAAAGGATGAAGTTGTGAAGTTGGATGACACAAAATGCCACTTTGGGCTCTGCGTTTGGATCCCAAACTGTCCGATTTGAAACATCGCTGGATGAAAGAGCATCATAAGTGCACCGGTCCCACTCTTAAAATCCCACCCTGAAGCTTCACTGGCACTTTAGGGAAGTAAAACAACAGCACGCATCAAACATAATAAGTCCCGTCCAATTCAAACCACTTCTAAGTGATAAATTGGACGAGCTCCATTTTCAGCGGCGCTGACGGCCCACTAAATTTTAGCGAGGTCGTCCAAATGTCAACGAGTGTTTCAGGACTGCTGTTGAGCTGATGAGATCATCCTGTGGTTTGGGAAAGAGAGAGAGAGAGAGACGGAGAGGTGATGAAATGAGAGACAAAAACATACTTTTTTCTGTGCTGATGAAATTCTGCTCAGCGTTGTTCTGCTCAGGAAGACACGGAAACTCAGGCTGACAAGAGCTGAGGCATCGCGAGAGATTATTATGAAATGATCAGTGGGAAAAAAAAAAGATGTAGGAGGAAAAAAGCTAAGAGAGAAAATAATATAATAATAGAATGATCATTTTTTACATCTTTTACACGAGCTCAAGGTGTTTGCTCAGCGCTGTATAAATTGGCTTAAGATGATGATGTTCGGGTTTTTTTTTGCTTGTTTGTTTTTTTCCCACAACAGGATCAAGGGCATGGGATTGGGACTTGTTTTTTCTTTTTTAATTGGGGCTTGAAAAGATTTTTTCTTACTTTTTAACACAATTCCAGCTAATCTAACATTCTATTTTTGTACAAATATAATAAATACAAAAATAAAATCTTGCTAGATTCACTTTAGCACAGGTTAAGTGCATTAACTATTAGCAAAGCTGCATGTAAACTAAAGTGCACTATTATTATTATTATTATTATTATTATTATTATTAGGGGTCCAAGCACTGAAGAAGTTTTTCTTCTTATTATTTTTCTCCCCTAAGATGCACGACGGTGGCACTCTAACACCACTATAGTGCAACACTGCATGCTTTGGGTCATATCTTGATAACCCTGATGCCTAAAGACAAAACCATTTTTTCCTCTGATTCCGTGGCTAATTCTGAACCATCTTGCACTATAGACCATTAAGCTCCGCCCATGTTTAAGCTAATTTGCATAATATCCATAGCCTACCTTTGGGAACTAGTCCTAGGATTAGTTGCTGTGTCTTTGGAAAATTGGTGTCAAATTTGAGCGTGAAAATCAATAAATTCCAGAAACATGCTGAGATTTGTAAACAATATGGCCGCCACATGCCAATCCAGTCTATGGAGGCGGAGCCTAATTTACTCAGACAGGTGTGACGCATGGGCTCATGGTTGCATGGATTTACACAAACCCTGAAAGGCTTATTCAGGACAAGACTGTGAGGATGGCTGCAAAATGGGAGGCGGGGCCAAGTTCCGATAAGTCCACATAACTTGCTAATGCGTAAGTGGATTTGGATGATGATCTGATTACTTAAAAAAACATGGCTGCTGCCAGCCAATCAGCTTTCAGCAGGCTTTTGACAGAGTTAACACTGACTTACTGTCATGAAACCTGAATGTTAGGTCTCTCTGCATAAGTGATGCCGTCTCACTCAAACTGGCCACTGGGGGGAGCTTTTCAGATTGTTGCTCATAAAAACAAGCATATCTCTTTTAAAATTATATGTAAAGTGATTTTTTTTTTCTGATTCTTTGGAAGTTTAATAATAATTTAATAATGGGTTACTTCAAAACCATGGCTGTCATCAGCCAATAAATTTTCAGCGGGCATCTCACACTAACGGGTTTGTAGATTAAAACAATGCGGCACAGTGACGAAGGTCACGTGTATAATGATCTACGCTGAGTACATTCATAACATTTTATAATGCATTCATAAGGAATTATACCCATTGTTATGTTTATAAAGCGTTGACATAATGCATTATAGCTATATTTATATAGACTTCATTTCTAGATTATTGATATTATAACCTTAAATCTATATATAATTGTATAACTTATATAAGTTGTATTTTAATAAATGTCTTTAGCCTTATTAGCCTTTTTAATGCATTATAACATAATATGAATGTGTTCATAGTTCCTTCATAGAGAGTTGTAAAATTATTTCATTTATTCATTGCACTCGAGACCTGAAAAATTAAGTTTAACACGAATTCTGATTGGCTTAAAGCCTTAAAACTGCCGACTTATTGCATTATTTTGCTTTTATTAAATAAAAGTGAATATTTTTGGGTCAGTCAGTTATAAGCACTAGTGTAAAGAGACATGTGGAGGACGTGACCTCTCTGTAAATCTACTTTTCTCCTGACTGTGAGCAGACATAGAAGTGTGTGTGTGTGTGTGTGTGTGTGTGTGTGTGTGTGTGGCAGTGAAAGTTATATCTGTGTTGACATTCGCAGGCAATGAGGAGAGAGAAAGGTTGTGGCATGGCCTCAGGGGGAACGCTGCTTTGTTCAGAGAGTCCTTCAACCAAACAACATGAGTCATGAAGTCAGCAAACCAACACACGCACACATACGCACACACACACACACACACATACGCACACACACACACGCACACATACGCACACACATATACAAAGAGAAAGGACAATTGTATTCATAGTCAACATACAGCCAAAAACAAACAAACTTGTGAGGGAGGGGGGGGAGTGAGTGAGTGAGAGAGAGAGAGAGTGAGGGAGTGAGTGAAGGAGAGAATGAAGGAGTAAGTGAGTGAGTGAGGAAGGGAGGGAGAGAATGAAGAGGAGAGTGAGTGAGTGAGTGAGTGAAGGAGAGAGTGAGTGAGTGAGTGAGTGAGTGAGTGAAGGAGAGAGTGAGTGAGTGAGTGAGTAAGAGAGTGAGTTAGTGAGGGAGGGAGTGAAGGAGAGAGTGAAGGAGTGAGTGAGAGAGTGAATGAGAGAGAGTGAGGGAGGGACTGAGAGAAGGAAGGAGAGACTGAGTGCTCAATAATGTTTTATGAGTGCTTATTGGTCATTACAGATACAGTCTTCATAATGCATTATGAAAGCTTAATAAAATGTTATGAATGTGTTTATAGGTTATTAAAGGTATCTTACAACATGTTGTCAGTATCAGACACTGACACCTACTGAAATCTTTATAAGTGTTTATGTGCGTTTGACGTGATGATGATGATGGTGGTGGTGATGATGATGGTGGTGGTGATGATGATGATGGTGATGATGGTGATGATGGTGGTGGTGGTGGTGATGATGGTGATGATGATGGTGGTGATGATGGTGGTGGTGGTGATGATGATGATGGTGATGATGATGGTGGTGATGATGATGATGATGGTGGTGATGGTGATGATGATGATGATGGTGGTGATGATGGTGATGATGATGGTGGTGATGATGGTGGTGGTGGTGATGATGATGATGGTGATGATGGTGGTGATGATGATGGTGATGATGGTGATGACGATGATGATGGCGATGGTGATGATGATGGTGGTGATGGTGATGATGATGGTGATGATGATGGTGGTGATGATGGTGGTGGTGGTGATGATGATGATGGTGGTGGTGATGGTGGTGATGATGATGATGATGGTGGTGGTGGTGGTGATGGTGATGATGATGATGATGGTGATGATGGTGGTGGTGGTGATGGTGGTGATGGTGATAATGATGATGATGATGGTGGTGGTGGTGATGATGATGATGATGATGATGATGATGATGATGGTGCTTAGTATGGCTTCAGAATGAATTGAAATAAAGACCAAAAGAACTGGAGATGAAGAACAACCCCCTGTGATGGCTGGGTAGCGATGGCATCTAAGGTTTGCATATTAATATTTAACAAACTTGCACAAAATAAAGTCCGTCTGATTTTTATTCTAAGACTCTTATCCATTCATTATTTAAGAGGGAACATGAGGAGAGGGACAGAAACAGAGAGACGGCTCATTAAACCTCCTCGGTGTGACTGAGGGAATAAAATTCCCACTTCACTCTGCTTTTTGAAGCCGATTCTCTGTTTTAAAGAAATCGAGAAAAAAAAAAAAGATGGCCTCCGGGTCGAGCTCTACTTCGGCCATCCGCCAGTCTCAACATGGTTTCTTTTATTCCTATTTGATTCATTTATATATTTTTAACATTTTTAGAGCAAAGATTGATTAAAAATTTTATTTCAGACCTAATCACATCCTCGGTTTACCCCCAAAACATTAGGCATACTGACAAATTAAGCCTGGATACAGCCAGAAAATCTTTTCTCATTTAATTTATTATTTTTAGATGTTGTAGAAGTTTCTGAATATAATATCCAAATCCAAACATTTTTTTTTAAATGGAAAATTAATAATTCTATACTAGATTAACCATAAATAAATGCAATACTACAGATGATTAAACATACCCTTAATTACATACCAATTACGTCCCAATATATATTAATTAATTATTAATTAATACTTAATTATTTCTTATTATTTGTCTTTTAGTAATGGATTTAATGTCGCATGAATGTAACATAAGTCAACTCTGTTTAACTCATTAGTATTATTTTTGAATACTAATTTAGAGGTTTCATAGCGATGGGGGTGAATACTTATGCAATCACAAATTTGAGGTTTTTTTGATTTGTAAACCTATATTGAAATATTCTTCCTCCCAGTTCTATATTATGAGCTATTTTGTGTACATCCGTGACATAAAATCTTAATTAAGTCCATTTCAGTTCCGGGTTGTAACGGCTCAAGGGGGGTGAATACTTATGCACAGCACAGTGCATGCAAATGATTCACAGTTGATTTTTTTAATGAGCTGCGGGTCAGATGAGTCAGCACGCGGCTAAATCATGACTCAATTCAAACTCCGTCACGGTCCGATAGCGAGCGAGAGCGAATCGTTTTTAAAGATTGTCCAACCTTCGACTGATCGATAACAAATCCATGATGTTGATTTTGAAATTCAATATTCATTTTTAATGATTAGAAATGTCTGCAGCACATTTAGCAGAATAATTACCGTAATGACATTTTCGACGAACGTAACACGGACTGCTCACACTTTCCCTGAAAGCCATCTGCACTCACTGACCACTTTATTAGGAACACCATGCTAATACTGGGAAGGATCTCCCTTTGCCCAGTCGCCCTTTCGCCTTAAAGTTTGACGTGTTGTGTCTTCTGAGATGCTTTTCTGCTCAACACTGTCGTACAGAGTGATTCTTCGAGTTAACGTAGCCTTCCTATCAGCTCAAACCAGTCTTCTCATCCTCCTCTGACCTCTCTCGCCAACAAGGCGTTGATTTTTCATGCGGAGAACTGGATGTTTTTTGTTTTTCGCACCATTCTGTCTAAACTCTAGAGACTTTTTTTTATGAAAATCCCAGGAGATCAGCAGTTTCTGAAATACTCAACCCAACAACCTGACAGGGTCAAAATCACTGAGACTAAAACTTTTCCTCATTCTGATGTTTGATGTGAACATTAACTGAAGACATGCTTATGATATCCTTATGATTATATAACACATTCAAAAGGAAACGAATTTATGTTTTAGAGTTATTTATGAAAATGCATTCAACTTTACAGCAATGTTTATTATGCATTATGAAATGCTAACGTGATATAAGCAGTGCTCATAACACATCGCCAGTACCAAAGCGTCTCATTATGAATTCTGTTTTTTTTATTTATTAAATAAATTATACCAGAGACATAATCAGGAAACTATACTATAAAACTTTACTTTAAAACTTTACTTAAAAATGAATATTTCATAGTTTGACATTAAAACATTATAAATATCATATAAACATTTTTAAATGTAACAAAATATTAAGTTGCTGTAAATTTTTATGGATTTTTTAAAAAAGTGTCATCATTGCAGTAAACAATAGCTTACCTTTAATACAAGAGTTGTGTATTATATATTATCAAATGACAGTATATTGTGAATATATTTCCTGACGTATACTGATAACGAAACTGTTTTATAAATTCTCCCATATGGAAATATGTAATAATGTGTAGAATTGTGTTTTTTTTCTGGTTCCCTCCCAAAAATAACTGATTAAATTAAGGAAATAAAAAAGTGCAGTGGAAATACTGGAGTCTGTATATTTCTGTCTTTGTCTCTCCTTCGAGTGTGTTTGGTTCTCATCTCGCTGTGGTGTGTTGTGGCTCCTGATGGACTGATTAAAGGTCCGGTGAGAGACTCGCTGCTCTGTTCCAGTGTAATTGAATTAGCCTCCGGGCAAACCGGCCTGCTTTTCAGGCTCCGGACGCTTTCCACTGCTTTGTGTCCGTGCATGTGGTTTGTGCTGAGCTTGCCTAAAAAAATCTCTCTGCTCTACACTGAAAAAAAAAAATCATGCAATCAATTCTAAAGTTAATTACTTTGATTTATTTTGGTTTTCCTTTGTGCAGGGGAACTCCAGAATGATATCACGTTATAGTTCCGAAGGCTGCTTAAATCCTTTTTTAATCAGCGACTCACGCGCACGAGCTGAAACGGATTGGAGCGCCCAAAATTCCACGGATCAGCAGTTAGAACAAAAGCAGGCGCTCATGAATTATTTAATAGTACACGGGTTTTAATGAGGTGAGGAATGCGTGAGGAAAACCGCGAGCGTCTGCGTCGCTAACACGTGTTGGGAGCTTTATGATTTATGATGCGGCGCGTATTTTGTGTTATCCTTCAGCCGTAGGAAAACGTGGCGCGGTTAATTAAACAACAGCAAAAGCCTCGGCGGCATTAAGGAGAGCTTTAATTGTAATGAGACTGAAATGAAAAGCGCCGCTGAGTGTGATAGAACACAGGAGAGAGAAATGACGATCCATCGTTACTGCCGAACACACCTCTGCGCAATAATCAGCTTCACTAAGAGCCGCGGATATTACTAGCTAAAGCCCGCCCACCGCACCTTTATGGCAAGATCGTATTTCTACATTCGTGCACTGCTTTAGGCGTGGGAGTGTTGTCTAATCTTCACAGCAATGAACTCAGACTATCGATCATAAATTAGACAGCACATCTTTATGTCACTCCATTAGGAGAAAGGAATAGGCATACACTTATACATGTTTACGCTAATCGGAAAAAAGGACAACGGAAATTATTAAAACACTTGCTTTTATAGGAAAATAATCAACAGCAGTATGGTGTGATGAAGCAGAGTTACTGTTACACAGAGTTGATTGTTTTCCTATAACAGCACATCCACAAGTGTTTTATTCCCCTTATACCACAGCAACTTGCCAATGATTACTCTTTTTATTTATTAATTATGTCATACTTTTTATCTGTTACATTATACTTATGTCTAAGTCTGCAAAACAAGTAGCACTTATTTCATAGCAGCTATAAACAGTCGTTCCCTCACCAGCCTCTCTTTTTTTCTCTCTCTTGAAGTTAAGAAGACAAAAAAAAACGCAGCTTGTCACGTTACCGAGAAACCGCAAAGAAGCGTAAACTCTGTCCTGAAGATGTCGGAAAACTTTAGCCCCGACTGTTACAAAGCACTCACACTGGAGACTCCTTCCATAAGTGTTACATAAACACCTCCTTACAGAAAACTACAGCACAGCAATACATTTTTAATCCGTTTATAAAGTGGAGCGTGCGCTGTACACGTCCCAGTGAATGAGCTGTTACTATAGAAACGGTAACGTATTAGAACGAGCGCATTAATATAAACCTGCGCTACTGTCAGAGCTGCTGTTATAGAGAATTAATCAACACCTCCTGACCAATCAGAATCCAGAATTAAGCAGCGCTGAATTTATGGAAACATAAATATGCAAACGTTGGTTTTGTTGTTTCACTCCTCGTAACCAGTGAGAGTCTGCAGCAAATTTTTTTATACAAAACATTAACAATGCAATCATTTTAGCACTTGGTAAATTAAGTGCTAAGTACGTGCTGGTATTCTTAATTTAATCACTTCCTGATAAACCTGACGTTTATAAAATTGGTCATTTTTTTTGTTTACTACTCACGATCTTTTAAATGCTGGTGTAAGTTCTGAAATTTCACAGCTTGATGTGCAACTGATGGTGAAGAAGTCTTGAGTAAAACTACAGTTACTTGTATAGTGTATACAAATATATAAAAGTCAATATCTAAATAACGATTTAAAGGTGCGATAGTCGACTTTTTTATTGCTTGTTTGTACAGATAACCTGGAAAAAGAAAAAAAAACCCCAGTGTTTTACGCAAATGACCTCAGTACAAGTGCATTACACGGCCGAGGAAACCTGATTGGAAAACTGCATTATGGTCTGGAATGCTTGTTTGTGTTTACAAAAGCTTGTTTATCAGTCATTTTATAGACACGCCCCCAATGCCCTTCACTCCTCCCACATCTCAGTATGAAATCGGTAAGCGCTCGGCACAGCCAGATAATTCTCCTGTGAACAAATAATCATGCTGTGCTTCAAAAAAACGAATAAATACTCGCAGCTGGATGCAGAATCAGCAACGTTGCTCCTGGATGCTCTCTGTATACAGTCTTAATGGCTGGCCTTATGTAACAAATCAAGTAGATCTCTTTTTTTTTTTTTCATTACAAATTAAAACAGCGCACGGGAGTGTGTTTATAACGTTATTACTTCGTTTTCAAGCAGCTGAAAGTCCTGAAAGTCCTGAAACCTGAAAGTGTGCTTAAAATGATATCATGACAGTCCTTGCTAATGCGAACTCTAACTAAACCATAGTAGGTTTCTGGGGGGCGGAGCTTTGTGTCCATAGGTGGGATTGTGGGTGTGCTCAATGTGTAAAAAAAAATATATATATATCAATCAAATCCTCCACCTACTAAACTGTTAGAGGCCTAATCTTGTCCAATTTTGACAAGTCTTAGCTAGCATGCTTTTTAGTGTGAGTAGGAAGATATTACATGAAAAAAACTCCGAATTTTAAGTATTTAAAAGATTTATTATAGTAATCAGTCAAAGGTTTGCACACCTACTCATAGAAGGTCTTCATTTTTACAATTGTGCTACAAATAAGACATTAACTTTGTGAAAGAAAACACAATGGAAATATGCCTTAGCAAGAATAATGTTATATCAAAACTATTTTACAGTATATATTAAATCAGACTTTAGACTGGTAGTGTATATTAAAAACACTCGGATGTGATCGGAGGGAGGGATGATATTTCGTGAGACACACCAAAAGCCAAAACTGAATCAGAAGTTTGTGTTTCAGTATGAACTGACTCTCTGGAGTGTTGAACAGCATTCTCAGCAGAACCAGCGCAGGGGTTTTTATGAAGGTGCTCCCTATGAAAGAGAAGTTTCCCAAATCTTACAGTCTTTCATCTTTTTTTTTTTTTTTTTTTGCAAGTTTGTTTATTTGAAACCCAATAAAACAGCTTGTTAAAATTCTTTGAGAGGTGACACATCGACTATTGACAGCTTTTTTCCTTCTGTAATACAGCCACTACGACGAAGCTTTAGCACCGAATCGTCACTGAAAACTTTTTCTTCTCCTATCTCACTGCATGTAAACTCGGCTGATGACAACGCATCTGATCATCGTTCTACTTCCTCTGTGAACAGCGAGAACCTCAAAAGAGCAACCTAGAAGATCAAAAGTTCATCCCGAAACACCTGAAAGACAATTACAGACCTTAGTGAGCACCAAATTACTACTGATGGACAAACCAGAATACTCTTTGGTGGAAATGGCCTTCCTCTTCAGACCAGAATTCAACAGCGCAGTGGTGTAATGTTTTACTGCGATGCATGCTAAAGAGATGGTGTTAAAAATCTATAAGCTGGTGTGTAAGTAATGAGCTGCTGAAATGAGGCATTTCTCTTTCAGAACACAAGCCTGTGGGGATTCTGGGATATCTCCATGAGTTAATAGGGGACGTAAAAAGCACCCATCTGTGCGGAGTTGACACGGCACGCTACTGATGAGCAGAGAGAGAGTGTTAGATCACACTGCATCACCCGAGCTGTCAGCGTTCAGGCCTGCTGAAGTCGTGAGTGTGATACTGAACGCCGACGGACCATCACCTCCGCTGTTGGTTATTTAACACACACTCTCTCTCTTCTCTCTTCTCTCTCTGTCTCTTTCTCTCTATCTCGTTTTTTGCGCTTCATTTCAAATCCATCGTGGTGGTGCACAGAGGCAAAATTACAAAAAATTGTGTCACTGTCCAAATACTTATGGATCTGACTGTATAATGATCTGGTTCTGGGGTGGCAATGGTCTTTAATCCAGTTCTGATGGAGTCTCATGTTTCTTTCCGTATTTCATCAGGCCTTGGTGTTGATTTTCAGTTTGTGATGGGGAACAGAGCAGAAGCAGGCAGGGATGGATCTCACAGATGGATCTGCCGGATGATGATGATGATGATGATGATGATGATGATGATAGTCCGTGTGAGTGAAAGAGAGAGACCGAGAGAGAGAAATAGAGAGAGCGCTAGAGGAAGAACAAGCGAGCAAATGTAGCTCTGCGTGTCAAAAAGAGAAACCCACCTGCATTGATTTTCTGCTCTCTGCTGGTATCTGTCTTCCTCCACACTATACTAATGCAATAAGGCTCCTCACAGGCAAGTCTGATGCTGTGATGCTGAATTCTGATCGTTTAACGTCCGGTCTGCTCCTGCCTCCATCACTCCTGCCGTAATGGGCTCTGAAATTCCATCGGTTAGCCTGTCGTCTGCCATTTCAATTCATAATCTCAAATGGGAGCCTTTCTCACGGTCTAAAAACTCACGCTGAATGCTCAGAGTTAGCCTGTTTGAGTTAATCTACCGAAGTTAATCTATTTGAATTAATTTATTTGAGTCAGTCACATGGAATCTAACTGCTTTTTGTATGTTTGAGTTGATCTGAAGCAGTGTATTTAATTCATCTATGTGAGTTAATTTGAGTTAGTCTATTTGAGTTCATTTATAGGAATTATTCTATTGAGTTAATTTATTAGAATTCATCTATTTAAGTCAGTCTAATTACCTTAGTTTTAGAGTTCTGTTTGAGCTAATATATTTGAATTGATCTGTATTTGAATTTGAGTTTATTTGAGTTAATCTTTTTCAGTTAACATATTAATGTATTAGAGTTAATCTACTACAGTTCTTCTATTTGAGTAAATCTATAGGAATTACTGTGTTTGAGTTCATCTATTTGACTTAATGTATTAGAGTTCAACTATTTGAGTTTATTTGAGTAAGTTTATGAGTTAATATATTTGAGTTAATCTGTTAGAGTTGTTCTACTTGTGTTAGTTTACTTGAGTTAACATGCATGAGTTGGTCTATTTGAGTTAATTTGAGTTAGTCAATTTGAGTTATTCTATTTTTAAATCAGTCTAATTACCTTAGTATTGGAGTTTTTTTGAGTAAGTTTATAGGAATTACTCTATATGAGTTAGTTTAATGGAGTTATTGTATTGGAGTTAGGGTATTAGAGTTTGTGCATTTGAGTTAGTCTATATCTTCTTGTGCATCTCCTCTGTTTGGGATGTAATTATTAAAATTAATTAAGATTAATCATCATTTTTTGTATTGTTGGTTGAATTAAAAAAAAATCTACAGAATACAAGAATGGTCATTAACATTAATTATCATTCTTACAGTCAGCTCCAGAATTATTGGCACCTTTTAGTAATGATGGGTATAATGTGTTATGTAAAAAAAAAAAAAAAAAAAAATTAAATATTTTTCTGAAAATATGAGTGAAATCTAACATTTAATTTTAAATTCTCTATGAAAATTACAAAACTTTATCAAAAACATATTTTACCAAAACCACATGGCATAATTATTGGCATCCCTAGAAAATCATATAAACAAAATTCAACTCAAGCATGTTTCCATTTATATTTTAGTTGTTTTTTTTTAAGTACACAGTGTTTAGGAAGTCTTAAGCAGTCATCCATGACTTCCTGGGGTCTAAATATGAGGTGACACAGAGGCCAAACTCGCATACTCAGTTATTTGGGGAAAATTAGAGGCTCCAAAATAATTTGGAAGTGTTAAATAAATAACAATGATGCAGCATGAAAACACAAGATTTAATTAAAAACAATGCCAAAAGAAATAATAATTAAAGTAATATAATCAACATTCCAGTAGGAGGGGCTGAGTGCTCAGGGTTTTTTGCAGCTCTGAACAATTCTTCAGCACTAAAGCAAGTTTCAAACAGCAGCGATGACCCAGATCTGAACTCTGAGCTGAAGAAGAGCTCGTTTGAAGGCCACGGTTTGTGGCCCAGCCCTGGCTTCTCTTCAGCATTCTGATTAATTACGCCTCTCCACATGGAGCTGCAGATTCGACCTCATGAGTTAATTAGCATGAGCGAGACTTTAGCCAGCGCACTGATCCCGGCGCTGTCACATCGTTGCTACGTGTGTTAGCATTATGGCTAGAAATCTGTGCTAATAAACGGAACTTCAGACTCCCACTCACAGACAGTCATCTGCTCTCTCTCTCTCTCTCTCTCTCGCCCACTTTTTTTCCTGTTCCTTGTTGCTCTTGCTCTCAATCTCTCTCTCTTTTCTTTTACAGATCAGCATGGAAGAAGTGAACTCCCACACACCATACACACTTCACCACAGTTCCACTGGAGAACCCAGGACTACTCTTACACACCTACTTTACTTCTTTATGCCATATTAACCTCCTCTTCATTTGTTCATCTGCGCTTTCACTTGTTAATCTTCCAACCTCTAGAGCAGTGGATGATTTATGACCAGCGTTCAGTGAGTTTTTATGCTGTGAAAACTCAAATCCGGACGATGAACCAAAGTTTCTATTAATAGCATAAAGAACGCTCACCACTGGGGGTTAAATCAGACACCATCCTCCTGAATATAGGAACAAACCACAAATTCAGCCCACGCCACAGCTTTGCTGAATTCTGATTGGTCAGACGGTGTTGATTAATTTTCTATAACAGCAGCTCTGACAGTAGTGCAGGATTATTTCGTTATCGTTTCTATAGTAACAGCTCATTCACAGGGACGTGTACTGGAGATGCTTCAAATAAACAGATTTTAAAAATCGCTGGTATGGTGAAGTTCTTTGTAAAGAGAAGTGCGTTTCTTCTTTAGCATTTTATGGAAGGAGTCTCCAGTGTCAGCACTATGTAACAGTCAGAGATAAAGCTGTAACTTTAAGTTTTCTGACATCTTCAGGACAGAGGAGTTTGCGGTTTCCGGTTTCTCGATAGCGCAACCAGCGTTTTTGTCACTTATTTCTTAACATAAGTGAGAACAGGAAGTAACTCATGAATACGTTCGTGAATATTACACATTAAATGTAGCTATAAACAAATAAAAAGTATGAAGCATCATAAATAAAAATTGGCAAATTGCTGTTGTATATAAGGAATAAAACACTTTGGGACGTGCAGTTCTTAGTAAAATAATAAATTTGTGGATGATAACAGTAACTCCGTCCATCTCTACACCTGGTCCTGGATTATATTTTCCTCAAAATATAGCTACAATAACGCTGCTGTGTCTAGATTATAATTACAGTAAACATCATTGAGTATCATTAAGTTTACTGTAATGTAACTAGCCGCTAAAACATTTTATCTGACGTAGCAAAGGAACCTCATCTAGATTTTTTTTTTTCATTTTACCATTATTTTATCCAAAATTTTTCATTTTAAATAAAACATAGCGTCAGTTTTAGGAAATCAGCACAAGGGCAACAAGTTTAAACTGTAGATGATGCTAGATAAGGCTAGCCTAGCTAGCTACCTAACATTTTCTAGCTAGCTTGATATTTTTACAGATAGAATACAGCTCACTTTTTTTTTTTTTTTTACTTTTGTTTCCAATTAATTCTGTCTCTGTTTTGTAATTCGATATCTTATGTCACGACTTTGCTACACCCATTTTCCATTTTCGAACTTTTCCTACGAATTGAGCCGAGCGGATTGTTTGGATTTAGCAGATTTAAAACTATGTTGTGTTAATCACCTCACACTCACTGGTTGAATATTTTATGAAGATTGATTTTGATGAAAGTGTGAGTCAGAGGTCAAGGGTCAGAGGTTAATCCACACATGCTCCACACACACACACACACACACACACACACTGCATACATTCAAAAAGGACTGGAAGGATCAATGGGATCAGTGTAAAAATGTTGATAATTTAACAACTTATTACACGACAGCGCTGTTGAATTCTGGATTCTGATTGGTCGGAAGGTGTTGCTTTCTTTTTTGAAAAATGTGAAATCTCTTTTTTGAAAAATTCTAAAATTTTAAGTTTATATGAATGCGATCATTCTAATACGTTATCGTTTCTATAGTAATGGCTCTTTCACAGGGGCTTGTACGGCAGATGTTCCATTTTATAAATGGATTTTAAAAATCATCGATGTGGTGACGTTTCCTGTAAGGAGACGTTTATGTAACATTTACGGAAGGAGTCTCCAGTGTCAGCGCTTCGTAACAGTCAGGGGTAAAGCTGTAACTTTAGATTTTCTGACATCTTCAGGACAGAGGATTTGAAACATTGAAGCTTACCAGATAAAACAGTAAATAAATCTGGGAGCTACTTTTTTTTTTAAGATGGAGAAAGAATTAAAATACAACTGTTAAAGAGAATATGCGAAATTTAGCTAGCTGTGTTTTAGCACAGCTTCAGTTTAATACTTATTTGTGAGATTCACAAACATTTCAACAAGCAAAGTTTAGATTTCTCCCTCACGGCTTGTTTTCTGGAATGTCTTGAAACCAAACACACCACAAGTCATGTTGCTGTGGCATCATTTAGTTCCTAATCTAAAGGTTTTGATTTGTAGTAATTTATCAGATTTATGTGTTCAGGTATAGACAGAAAATGGATGGTGGAGGAAAGAAAAAGAGCCGTGCCTCTCACAGACCACTAGATTTTTTTTATTTATTTATTGAATTAGTTGAAAGGTTATATTGAAGCACCCTCAGCCTGCATTAGAGCTGCTGTATACAGCGAGCGAACAGCACTCTCTCTCTCTCTCTCACTCACTCACTCACATCCACACTAACTCCGTCTCACTGTCGTCTCCAGGCAACGGGGACACGTTTCACGTTTCACATTTCGGAGCTCATTCCTGATCTGCCCATAGCTGAAGGATGGACAGTGAACATCCCTCAAACCTTCAAACTCAGGAAATCAGATGCCACACAGTGATTTAGCATGAAACAGCTCCTCTGTGCTGCTTAATAACGCCATAATAATAACTGCTCCAGCGTGGGACCGTCAGGAAAACAGGAATGAAGGCGATGTGACAGAATACGAATACCTTATTCAGAATAAACAGATAATGCGTTCTAAACAGATACGAATACAGGCACGAATACAAATTCGGATACGAATACAGATACGAATTCATATACAAAAATAGATACAATTACAGATACGAATACAGACACAAATGAACATTAACATGAACATTAACACGAACATTAACCCAAATACTAACATGAACGTTAACATGAACACTAACGCAAATATTGACATGTGCGATAACATCAATATTAACACAAACATTAACATTTAACATTAATACAAATATTAACATGAAAATTAACATGAACACAAATATTAACATGGACATTAAAATGAATATGAATATGTAACGCTGTGTGATTTTTTTTTTTCATCCTTAGTAACTGCCTGGTCAGAGTCATGGTGGATTAAATTAGGCTACAAATTTGTTTATATTTTAGGAAACAGAACCAGCTAAATTCTCACGAACAAGTGTGTGAGTGGGATTATGAGAACAGTCCTGCACACATGTCTGGTTGAGAGTGATTATGAGCTGGGGTGATGTAGCTGAGGATGAGGAACTGTCAGAGCCTGGATTCACACACCTACTGCCGGGCATTGTAGTGTTATCAGAGCAGAGTTCTTTTTTTTAAGCCTTTTGGGTTTAAATCTGGACACAGATACAGACCACGGTATTGTGTGCTGTGAAGGCCCAGTGCTTTCTGATGTTTTCTGATACTTTAGGATGAGTGGACGACTGCAGAGAGATGAACAGCAGGAGATATGGGCTCGGAGTGTCCCTGCAGTGTATTTACACACTCACTCACTCAGGATGGACTCCAGCTCCCTCTACTGGTGACTCCTAAAAACCTAAAAAATACTGCAGCACAATCCTGAGCTCTGCATAACCTCACTCAGCCGAGAGAAAGACGAGAAAGCACGAAAATCTGTACACGAGGAGGCATTCTGTGTCCACAGTACAGCTCAGCTGAACATCTGAATAAAACACTGTGTGTGGTGCAGTCACAGTAAAATAATCAGTGACGAGGTGCGGTGTGATGAAGCTGAGCTACTGTTACTACCTGGAAGTTGATTATTTTCCCATAACAGCATGTCTCAAAGTGTCTTATTTTTCTTATAGCATATGATTACAATATGGACAAGAATTTGGAGACGTTTCTCTGAAAAGAACAGAGAACCTGTTTACCTCAAACTCACTTACAATAGACGTCTAAGGGGCAGATGTTGAAGTTCGTCAGTAAAGGATTAAATTGTGTGATCATAAAATGATAAATTGACAAAATTATCAGAACAACAGGATGAGACAGAAGTGAGAGAAAATCTTCCCCAATCTTTTCTTATAGACTTTTAGCTTTAACTTTCCATCACTGGAGCAATGCGGTAAAAAGTAGTTCCGGTTACTTTACACTTTCCGGAAGGTTTAGTGGCATCCATACGCCATCAACGCCACACAGCTACAGATTCTTCCCTCTGAAGAAAGTAGTTCCAGGAGCCATTCTACACATTTACAGATTTACATATACATACCGTTAACTGAAGAACTGATGAACAAGTTCTACAAAAAATTCAACATCTGCCCTTTAGACTTCCATTATAAGTGAATTTGGCTTTTTTTGTTTTTTTTTCTCAGTGATGAAATTCTCATCCGGATTCTAATCACACAATTCCAGAAGACAGAGATTAGGATGAAAAATGCTAGACTTTTCCTTTAATCCTTTTCTTTTATTTATCCGTATCCTCCTGCTCTGTGTATAAACACCTTCCTTCATCATTAGTCTTATTCCATGCCTGAATTATTCCGAGTGAACACTGATCTCATTTCTAACACCTCCTGCTCCGTCCTCCTGAGACCAGCCCGGGTAGCGCAGTCTAGCATTTTCTGGCCACTTATTAACGAATGCGAGCGAGCTGTAAATGCTGAGGCTCGCACTCATCACTCCATAGAAACACAATCCGCTGATACATGAGGTATCGAGTGGCCGTTTATCATCAGCGGCCTTTCTGCATTTAGTCGAGACGTGCAGGATGGTGATTAAATCTGATGAACTGAGGACCGGAACATCGTCCTAGGTGTACTGAGGTGATGCTGTAATTGTCAATAATGCATCCTGCTTTGCTTAAGTAGTTTATAATAGTGTTCATGGTTGCCCGATCCACAGTTTTCATATGCAGTTGGGAATCCTTTGGCTTTCCGATGCGTCCTAGATCATTTGCATTCATTCGATTTTGCAGGACAAATAACATGATCTATTAGATATTTGTCTCAGCCTTAGATGCTCCAGATGGCTGATATCTTTTGTACACTTTTGGGCTACAAGTTTCAGGATCTTGAAAGTTGCAATCTATTCAGCTTTGAAATCCCAAAAGCCATGTTGGAGACTTGCTCCTGTGGTCTACTGAGACCAAAATGTAACTTTTTGGCCCTGGAACAAAACAATACATTTGTCAGAAACGCAATACCTCTTCCCTACCGTGAAGCATGGTGGTGGTAGCGTCATGTTGAGCATTACGCTCGGCCTCTCGGTTGTTTTTCAATCCCTCTTCACCCATTCCCTGTCCTTTGGTGGCATCTAGGCAGAGTCACGGTTGTGCCATATTCTTTCCATTTTTATAATAATAAATTTAATATTTTGTACAACCAAACAGTGATCGGTATTTCTTTCCAGAATTTTGTCCCAGACTTGTTTTGATTGCTCCTTGATCTTCGTGATGCTGTTTGATTAGGTATGGTGTCTAACAAACTCTGAACTCGAAACAAAAGACAGACAACATGAGGCTCTGATTACAGAGGAATCTTCTGGTAACACTGATTTCTGACGAATTGGCAAAAACAAGCTTCATTAGCGATGATAATTAGGCAAGGGGATAAGATAATTGAATTGGACTGAGAAAAATGAGGAATCTCGGCTTTGCATATTAGACTGATTACTATGGCAACACCTCATGTGGAAAAGATGTGCCAGAGGACAAGTGGTACATTTTATCTGCTCCCGTGTGTCCCTGAATAATCTCAATGTCATCAACTCAAGGAAACACTACAATATGGTGTGTGTGTGTGTGTGTGAGTGAGTGTGAGTGTGTGTGTGTATGAGGTTGGAAAGAATACAAAAAAAACACACACTTCAGTAGAAGTATGCATACTGTGTTAAAATCTTACGCAGATAAAGAGGCAGAAGAATCAAAATCATACTCGTGAAAGTTAAAAGGTTAAAAACATTCACAGCATTTTATTGTTTGTTTGTTTGTTTGTTTGGTAATTTCTGTAGACATTTGGTCAAGCAATAAATAAATGTTATTGTACGTACATTTTCTAAGCGTTTGGGCACAAAATAAAAAGTATGAAAAAAGAAAGAATTTTTTTTAATTTATTTATTTATCAAGTCTATTTTTTGTTTATGTTTTACAGATTTTTGTTGTAGATATTTTCATGGATTTATAAAAAAAAAATCATAGGTAATTGTCAATTGTATGTGTATTTATAAGTATTTTGAGATATTGGATCAAAATTTTAAATGGTAAATAAATAAATAAATAAATACACCTGCTCATTTATGCAGTTATCCAATTAGCCAATCATGTGGCAGTCTTTACAACCGTGGCGATCTGAAAAGCATCTCAGCATGCACAAAACATCAAACCTTGAGGTGGATGAGCTATTGTTTTGTGCATGCTGAGATGCTTTTCTGATCACCACGGTTGTAAAGAGTGATTATTTGAGTTATTATATCCTTCCTGGCAGCTCGAACCAGTCTGGCCATTTTCCTCTGATCTCTCTCATCAACAAGGGGTTTCCATACACAGAACTCTCTCACAAGGTGTTTTTTGTTTTTCGCACCATTCTGTGTAAACTCTAGAGACTGCTGTGTGTGAAAATCCCAGCAGGAGATCAGCAGTTTCTGAAAAACCCAAACCAGCCCATCTGACACCAGCAACCATTCCACGGTTAAAGTCACAGAGATCACACTTCTTCTCCATCCTGATGTTTGATGTGAACATGAACTGAAGCTCTTGACCTGCATGATTCGATGCGTTGTGCTGCTGCCACATGATTGGCTGATTAGATAACAGCATGAATGTGCAGTTGTACAGGTGTTCTTATTAAAGTGGACAGCGAGTGTATATGAAATGTTTGGCAATAAATAATTTCCAAACCAAAAGAAATCAGCAAAAGCAATTAATGACATAATGACTGAATGTTCATTACTTTTGCTAATTTCTTTATTGTATTTTATTAGCAAGCCAGCTACATTTTGCTGCTTGTTTTGTTTTTTTTTGTTTGTGTTTTTTTTTGTTTTTTTTGCCGTAACCAGCAGAACTCTTTTAATGCTGAATCAGATATTAAACCGTCGGGAAAGTCTCTGACTGAGAGGCAGAATCACCTCCTACTCGAAGCTCCAAACGTCAGCAGATTGGAGAGCAGCGGGTCATTTAGCCCTCAGCTAGCATCAATCAGCAAGCCATACAGCCCGTGATTTGCAGGAGCAGCACCCAGCCAGTGGGCCGGAGTTAAATATATAACGGCTGATTGGACTCGTGGCGTCTTGGCATCGGGGAACGATTCAATTTCAGCATGATGGATGGAGGAGATGGCCAGAGAGAGAGCGAGACCCGAGACCTGACACAGATCGAGCTGGAGAAACTGTTACACCCATGATAGATTGATATAGAAACTGTTGCGTATAGATTTTAGAGGCAAAAATATAAACAGGTGAATTTTTTAGTATCTAATCAAGCAGAGATCAGAATTTTTTTTTGTTTATCAAAGAACATAAAGCTTGATTAATCTTCAGTATTTACAACATTATCAGTCAGACAAAAATCAGAAATTAAATGATGAATGTTATTTCTAATACAGATTTTCTTAATCCCTTAAAAACATATCTCCCTAGCTAGCTACTAAACTAGCTACACTAGCTAGGGGCTGCATTTTTAAAATTGGGGGAAAAAATGTTTTTTTTTTTTGTTTGGTATTTCTAATTGATGAACAGAAAAAATATCCAAGTACTTTTGTGTTTTGTGGACAGTAGTGCAGCTGCAAATCACAGGTTTATATTAATGCACTGGTTCTAATACGTTACCGTTTCTATAGTAACAGCTCATTCACATGGACTTGCACGGAGGACATCTTCTGTAAGGTGATGCTTATTTAACATGGAAGGAGTCTCCAGTGCCAGCGTTTGTAACAGTTAGAGGTAAAGCTGTAATATTAAGTGTTCTGAATCTTCAGGAGAGAGAAGTTTACGATTTTTTTTGTGGTTTCTTGATAACATGACAAGCTGTGCTTTATTTTTTGTCTTACTAACTTCAAGAGAGAGAGAAAAACGAGAAGGTGGTGAGGGAAGGATTTTAAATTTCAGGAACATTAAATGTTGCTATAAACAGATCAAATGTATGACGTTCTTCAGTAAATGAAAGTTTGCTGAGGTATAAGAGGAGTAAAACACTTTATAAGATGCTATTATGGGAAACTAATCAACGTCAGTGTGGTAACTGTAACTCCACTTCATCACATCACCCTGTCATTGATTATTTTACTAGAACAAAATGACACATGTGGTGCTTTATTCCTTCCGTAGTGTACAAATTTTCCAACTTCTATTATACCACAGTTCAAAAAAATAAAATCAGCTCCATTGGTGGCCACGTTTAAATTCCCTGTTGTATTATTTTTTACCCAGAAGCAAGTTCAAAAACCATACCCTTACAGGGAAAAAAAACTTTGTGCGAGCAGGCAGACGCATTAATCACGCCGGAGAGGAATCCCGAGAGACAAGGCCTTGCTTTTAGAACAGAAAGTGCCAGACACGAGCAGAAACAGAAACGCAGAGCGTCATCAAAGAGCCTGGCTTCAAAACGCACGTTAGAGAATGTCATCGCGTGATGTCATCAAACGCCACTGTTGTAGAACGCTCTGTCACTATCATAAGCACTCAGTCGATATCAGAGATTAATCGAATTCTTCTGCTTATTCTTCATCCTAGCAACAATACGGTTCTATCTTATTTATTTCAGACTGATTAAACACTGTGAGAAACTTTTTTTAATCATCCCTCAAAAAAAAAACAGGATCACAGTTTAATGTTCATCATTTACGTTAATAAACAAAGCGTTGGTATTCGACTGCATTCTTCTGCTAGCAACCTGCCAAGCGCAACACAACACCATCGCTAGGTGATTAGAGAGAGGATACAAACACCACAACTCCAAACGGGACAGCTCAGGAACCCCGAAGGTTCTAGAGTAAACTGAGTAAAATGTTGTTGATTCACAAGCCTGAGCGTGTTTGTTTGTTTGTTTGTTTGTTTATACGTTTGTACTTTGGTTCCAATTTCACCAGAAAACAAAAAGGGTTTCAGTAGAAAGACAACTGAAGAACCACTAAGGGTTCTAGATTTAACTATTGGAAAATGTGATCATTTGTTCAAAACATTTATTTTAAATTTTTTTGAGATTTGAGTCAAACTAAAATATTTATGAAAATAACAATAATAAAATCATCATCATCATCATCACCATCACCATCACCATCACCACCACCACTACCATCATCATCATCACAACCACCACCACCACCACCATCATCGTCAACATCATCACCATCACCACCACCATCATCTCATCATCATCATCATCATCAGGAATCCTGAGAGACAAGGCCTTGCTTTTCATCTTCACCATCACAACCACCACCACAACAATCATCATCATCGTCAACACCACCATCACCACCACCATCATCATCATCATGATCATCATCATCACCACGACCATCATCATCATCATGATCATCACCACCACCACCACCACCACCAGCATAATCACCACCAGCACCACCATCATCATCATGATCATCATCTTCACCATCACAACCACCACCACGACTATCATCATCATCGTCAACACCACCATCATCATCACCATCACCACCACCACCACCAGCATAATCAAAACCAGCACCACCATCGTCATCATCATGATCACCATCATCATCATCACCACCATCATCATCATGTTTTTATCAGCAGGTTTTCCTGTATATTCTTGATATATAAGACATTGAACTTCAACCTTCAAGATGGACAGATGGAAAGACAACTCTAATATATACACAGTACAGACAATCTAAAGATAATATAGTTAGAATGAAATAGAGCTTATCTCTGTACAAAATAATATATATATATATATATATATATATATATGTGTGTAAAAAACAAACTGTGCACAGAAGACAGTTAAATGTTCTGCAGTAGAGGGTTAAAAATGAACAGATGAACCTGAGTTCAGAATATAAAGATATTTTTGGGAGAGTTGTGGTGTTAGGAGGAGAACACTTTGAGCTGATAAACACACACTCGGTTGATTAACACACAGCATGGATTAACACCAGCACAGCACTGGGATCAGAGTGAATAAGACAGAAAAGACACAGAGTGCTACTGTACAGTAAAGTGATTTTATTTAATTTAAATTTTGTTCATTTACCCAGTCGGTTTAGTTGGTGGACAGAAAGGCCAGCTCTGAGTGGTGGTGGTGTAAATCAGTTCAGTGATGACGTGTGTTTAATCTCTGAACACTTCACATTCCTCTCGTCACTCAGCTGTGTGGTCACGGGTTTGAGGAGATGCAGTGACACTCACAGCTTCACAACTCTGGCCTTTACATCTGTTTCATTCTGATCATAAATGAAGAATAAAATATGACTGAGCGTACTGTAACTGTCACTGTAACTGTCACTATCACTGTAACTGTAACTGTCACTGTAACTGTAACTGTAACTGTCACTGTAACTGTAACTGTCACTGTCAGTGTTACTGTCACTGTAACTGTTACTGTAACTGTCACTGTCAGTGTTACTGTCACTGTAACTGTCACTGTAACTGTCACTATCACTGTAACTGTAACTGTTATTGTTACTGTTACTCTTACTGTCACTGTCAGTGTTACTGTCACTGTAACTGTTACTGTTAATGTTATTGTAACTGTTACTGTTGCTGTTACTGTCACTGTAACTGTTACTGTTACTGTTAATGTTAATGTTAATGTTACTGTCACTGTCACTGTTAATGTTACTGTAACTGTAACTGTAATTGTCACTGTTACTGTTACTGTCAGTGTTACTGTCACTGTAACTGTTAATGTTACTGTAACTGTTACTGTTGCTGTTACTGTCGCTGTCACTGTAACTGTTAATGCTACTGTTAATGTTACTGTCACTGTAACTGTCACTGTTAATGTTACTCTTACTGTCACTGTCACTGTAACTGTTAATATTACTGTAACTTTCATTGTCACTGTCACTGTAACTATTACTGTTACTGTCACTGTTACTGTCACTGTCACTCTAACTGTTAATGGTACTGTTACTGTTAATGTTACTGTTACTGTCACTGTTACTGTCACTCTAAATGTTAATGGTACTGTCACTGTAACTGTTACTGTTAATGTTACTGTCACTGTCACTGTAACTGTAACTGTTAATGTTACTGTCACTGTCACTGTTACTGTCACTGTCACTGTTAATGTTACTGTCACTGTCACTGTCACTCTAACTGTTACTGTTAATGTTGCTGTCACTGTCACTGTCACTCTAACTGTTACTGTTAATGTTGCTGTCACTGTCACTGTCACTCTAACTGTTAATGTTACTGTAACTGTTACTGTTACTGTAACTGTTACTGTCACTGTCACTGTTACTGTTACAGCCCTGAAGTTGATTATTATCCTGTAACAGCACATCCCCAAGTGTTTTATTCCTCTTACACCACAGCAACTTACCAACAAATACATTTTTCAAATTATCACCACCACCACCATCATCATCACGGACGATGGCATCCGGCAGAACTGCGCTTGCCTAGTCTTGTTTTTATAAATAACTGAGTAGCTATATATGGGGGCAGTCGTGGCCTAATGGTTAGAGAGTTGGACTTGCAACCCGAAGGTGAATCTGAAGGTGGTGGGTTCGAGTCTCGGGCCGGCAGGGATTGTAGGTGGGGGGAGTGAAGGACCAGCGCTCTCCTCCACCCTCAATACCACGACAGAGGTGAGACCCTTGAGCAAGGCACCGATCCCCCAACTGCTCCCTGGGCGCCGCAGCAAAAAAAGGCTGCTCACTGCTCCGGGTGTGTGTTCACTACTGTGTGTGTGTGCACTTGGATGGGTTAAATGCAGAGCACAAATTCTGAGTATGGGTCACCACACTTGGCCACACTTCACTTCATATATATATATATTTATACAAATCTTTATATATATATACATAAAACTGCGGAATGTGGAATATAACACATAAACATTTTAATCCTAATTTGTTCAAGAACAAAAAGAGGACAGAAAGTGATCATAAAACTTCTGATAATGAAACTGTTATCGTCACATAATCGTTAAAGTATCCGTATATTTCTGCTGAAATATTTATCACTTCAGTTACTCTGAGTGATGTTTGGAGTTTCAGTGAATTATCTTTATTTCTGATCCTGTACTGACACTAAAGATAAAAATGTAAAAAAATATGATTATTATTATCATTATTATTTGTTCAGTTTTGTCATCATCATCTTAGCTTTTCGCCTTTTTTAATGAACACACACACACACACAGTTTAAAAAAGGAAAAGCACTTTAAAGTGAATTTGAACCTTTTCATGTTTTAGTCTCATGTCACTGATATTAAAATTATGTGATGATTTTTTTTTTAATTGATCTTAATTTTTTATTAACCTTTAAGTTTAACACACAGTCAAATAAACAAGAAAACACACTTCAGGCTTTAAATAAATAAATAAATGTTTCATTGGGATTTATTGTGTATTATGTTTGAAAAGCTAGCAAGCAAATAAAAATGGCATTATGTATTAAAAAGTAAACACACGCTCAGGTGATCACTCCTCGTTTTACTCAGTAATTTAAGATTTTTAAGTTTTCTCTTGTTACTGTGGTCTGTGATATCAGTGATATCAACAATGGAGATTTTTTTTTAATTGACCATCACTTTAATGATTAAAGTGGAAGTTTAAAATAAAATAAAATAAATCAGGCACTTTAAGCTAAAACCTTAAGCTTTAAAACAGGGACGAGAATGAGTAATATTCATCATAACCCAGATTTTACACCAGCAAGTCAGTTTTTTACTAATATTTTTAAAATTGTGTGTGCTTTTCTTTTACAGATTTACAGGAAGTTAAAAAAACAAACAAAAAAAAAAACAAAGAAAGGAACCTTTAAGTTAAAACTTTTAAGATTAAATTTGGACAAGAATAAATAATATTTATTAAAATACAGAAGAAATTATATCTATTAAAAGACAGAATAATTAATATTTATTATATTATTTTATGCAGTGGAAAGTGAGTGGAAAATTAAAAAAAGAAAGAAAATCAAGAATTTTAAGTTAAAGGTTTATGATAAAATGTTATGATGAGAATAAATATTTAGTAAAATCTATAAAAGTAATATTTATTAAAAGACATTTTATGGCAGTAAGTCAGCCTTTTTTTTTTTTTAACTGAATCTTTAAAATTTTTATTTTTTTCCTCAAAGAAAGAAAGGAAACAGGAACTTGAAGCTAAAACCTGAAGTTTAAACTTGTTGAAATAAGCTGTTGGGTAAGGGGTTGTTGTGTGAGAATAAATAGAGGAACAGGAAGTGAATAAAGCACTGCATTATTTGTATAAAAATTAGATCTGAAGGTAAAAAAAAACAGTGGCAGAGGGTCATCAGGATGAGGAAGCCGCTTTGAGACGGTCATAACGCGTGGCACTTCCAGTTTGAGAAGAAGCTCCACATTGGGGGCGGGGCCTGACGGGGACTGTGACGTCACAGCTCCCGCCTCTCACGGAAGCTGCGTCAAAAACCGTCGCATAGGAAAGCATGTGGATGGACCTCCAAGGCGGTAAGTGTGTATCCAGGTGTGATGGAGATCAGCAGGGCCGAGCCTAACGCGCAGGAACACACAGCTCGAGCTCAGCTTTAAAGCATCTTCAGCTGCGCGAGAGGAAAAAAAAAAAAAGAGGAAAAAAAAGATGCAACAATAAAACTTTAAGACGGGAGAGAAAAAAAAGTGCGGGGAAAGAAAGTCGCGCGCTCATGGAAGAGCGGAAAATGGGAAGATGAAGATGAAGGAATCGGGGAGGAATGGCAAAGCTGGGAGAAGGCAAGGCATGATTACTTAGAGAGAGAGAGAGAGAGAAAGAAAGAGAGAGAGAGAGAGAGAGAGAGAGAGAGAGAGAAAAAGTTTGGGAAAAGCCATGGCGCGCGAGAATGAAGAACCCGGAGCGGGTGTGAAAAAGCGCAAAAAGCGGAAAAGTAAAAAAGAAAGCAAGACCAGGACGGTGCACGCGAACGCTCTGTACGACCACCACGCCAAGGCGGCGGAGAACCCGAACCGGCTGTACGCCAACAACAAGATCAAGACCACCAAGTACACCGTGCTCTCCTTCATCCCCAAGAACCTCTTCGAGCAGTTCCACCGCTTCGCCAACGTCTACTTCGTCTTCATCGCGCTGCTCAACTTCGTGCCGGTGGTGAACGCGTTCCAGCCCGTGCTCGCGCTCGCGCCCGTGCTCTTCATCCTGTCCGTCACCGCCATCAAGGACCTGTGGGAGGATTACCGCCGACACCGATCCGACCAGGAGATCAACCACATGGACTGCCTGGTTTACTGCAGGTAAAGGCTCCAGGACGCGCAGTTAGCCCGAGGTTTACATGTGGGGTGGCACTGGGGTGGCAGTGGGGTGGCAACATCTAATTATGTGTGTTATACACACTCAACAAATATCCGACATGCTTATTATTATTATTATTATTATTATTATTATTATTGTTATTTTCCTTTCTCTGGAACTTTCTACAGGGTGGCACTGGGGTGGCAGGACCACTCTAAGGGGTGGCAACATCTAATTATATGTGTTATACACACTCAAATAATGCGGGACTTTTCTTTTGATGTCACTGAACTTATAACCTTCAGAGCTACACCACAGGGCTGGGAGATATAACATTGTTACGGGGTGGCAGTGGGGTGGCAGGATCACTCTAATGGGTGGCAACATCTATCCTAATTGTATATGATTTTAGACTCGTCTTTTGCATGTCGCTGAATTTAGACCTTCAGAGCTACATCGTGGGTCAATGAAAGATAACAACTTTGTACGGGGTGGCATCGGGGTGGCAGGAGCTCTCTAAGGGGTGGCAACATGTATCCTAATTGTTTATACACTCGCAAGCAAATGATACCAAGCTCTTCTTTTGCATGTCCCTAAACCTGTCGAACCTTTACATGTACATCATACGGCATCATATGGGGTGGCAGTGTTTCATGATGTAGGCTATACACACTCAAAAAAAGTCAGAGTTTTAATTTTCATGTCCCCTGACAGAGCTACATCATAGGACTGGGAGATGTATGTTTACATGGAGGTGACCCCGGCCAGGCTGTTCACTCTGAAAAAGATCTCAAACTTTTCTTCTGCATGTCAGCAGACTTTGACTTTTAAAAGTACATCTCAGGGCCGGGCGAGGCTGTGATGATTATTGATCTCGTGGTAAATTACATGACACCTTTTTTTTTTTCAGATTTCTTCGTATCGTAGCTGTATAACTTTGTAGGACAGGGTTGCGGTCGCAGTATATTCGGCCCCAGGATGGCATTAGATATGATGCATTAACTCTGACGCTCCAGGTTGCTTGTTTGCAGTATTTAAGGTTCAGAGAAGTTTTATGTAGCTGAACCACTGACTCGCATCAAAAATTTCCTACCTAATTACATCACCAGCCAATCACTAACGCAATCTGACCCCAACAGGAAACACCCTGTGCTAGTAACATACTGAGTAACGCTGCGGCGTGATGAAGTTAACTAAGATTTTATTTTTATGTTCCTGAAAGTGCTCTTGTTTTTGAGGACCATAAACCCATTTCCATTTGTATTTCTGAAAATGTTCATGATATTCATCTGAACGTCTCTGTATTACTAGCACTGTCTCTCAGATGATAATTAATAATGAGCGGTTATTTTTTAAAAATATTTTAACCCAAATAACATGAATTACAGTCAAAAAAAAAAAAAAACACAACTGACACTAATCGCTTCTTATTTCACTTAATTAATATCACAGTTTTAAAAATTTGTCCCACGTTTGTTTTTCTTTTTTTGCTTGTTGGATTTCAGCTTCATTTAAAAAAATACTGTTCGATCTTAACGTGAACCATCGAAATCCATGAAAATGAGATTTAAACACAATCCGAACTGGACATTTACGCTACGTTCACATGTGACGTGTGATCATTTGTTGTCTACGGACGTGCAATTTCAGCAACACTGGAGCTAAGATTCTCTCAAGTCTACACAATTTCAGCGACAAATCCAAACGACCGGCTCGGATGATTCCTCGGACCGATCCTACGGTGCGTGTGGTCCGACGTTTCTTCAGTTCCCCACTCGCAACTTAAGAAAAGCTTATAGGCGTGGTTTCAATTTATCCTGTAATATACGACCTCTCATTAAATGTGCATAGAGACGTTAGGAAGAAAAATAAAGCTCGGAAGGAAGAAACAGAGATCGCTGGTGCGTATATGTAGCTAGTACAGCTAGCTTGCTTTGCTAATCTGATCCGAGAACGAAGCTAGTACGAAACCGAGCACGTAACATAACATAAATCTCACACCTGATTATCACACTAACTAGGGCTGGGCGATATGATATGGATCACAATATAGATAATGTCATATATTTTGAAATGATATGCAGTATATCACGATATATTACGCTTGCTCTAAATTTGATGTAAAAATTATCAGTACGACGTGACTGCACGTATTCGCGACTGGTCTGCGGCGTAGCTTATAATAGACCATTTTCTGGTCAGTGTCTAATTTGTTCTACCCAAACCACATCTTATCAACAGAAGTACCTCCCTTTTTAGGTACAAGTTCCTCATCTTCTAGTTGGACTGATGTCTTGTTCTGTGTCGGAGTGTTGCATCAGTTTCACTCTGCATCACGATCGTCCATCTTGTTTTTGTTCCAGCACATCACCATGAGCTCCTAGTTCCGACCGCAGTGACAGAACTCGGTGTCTTTTGCGACATTGGCGATATAGGAATACATCTATCAGGAGACAATTTTTCATCGTCCTACGATACGTATCGCCAAATCACACAGCCCTGTTGCTGAGTAGCACCTTATATATATATATATATATATATATATATATGTATGTATGTATGTATAGCTACTAGTGTGTCTTTTTGTAACTAAAAAAAAAAAGCTGGTCAGGCCACGCCCACAATCAACAACAGTAGTACTCGAGCAGCTTGTCACGGTGAGCATACGCTTCTTTATCCATACAGTCATTTAAGTAATTATTACGAATATACAAAATGAGCCTCTTTAAAGCTTTTCGTGAAACGGAAGATTTTATAAAAAATAAATTAAACCGTTGATTTTGTCCTGCGCTCAGTATCTCGCAGTAATCAGACGATCAGACGTCCATATCGTTTGCCGTGATGTAATTATGGGGTTTTATTAAAAACAGCTGAACATGTCATGCTTCAGCACATTTCCGGGCAGAAATCATGTGCTTCTCTCAGTGTTTATGCCTCCAAGGCCCCGGTTTTTACACACACACACACACACACACACACACCGTCATTCAGAACCAACAGCCTGTTGTTACATTCATATAAAATCAGATTCATATGTTTGTATCCATTCAGTTGAAATTTTTAAACAGATAATAAATCACCTCTCTGAGAGCACCATCACTACTGTGAAGCATGGTGGTGGTAGCATCATGTTCAGCTATATTCTTGGGCTCTTGGTTGCTTTTCTGATGAATCTCCTCCGTACACAGTCACTAGGGCTGAGTGAGCTGACAGTGTAATACTGATACTGTGATAAATTATATCTGAGATAGCGCAGATATTTTTTTACTTTTTTTTTTCTTTTTAAATGAATTGAATTACAAATTGACTCAAAGTTGGTTTTTTTTTTTTTGTTTTTTGTGATATTTTCCCCTCAGTTTTTTTGTTTCCTTTGCCTAATGGATGATGGGACAGACTCTTTTCTGTTGCACCTCCCAGGAGCCCTGTATTTAAAACTTAAAAATTGTAAAATGTCAAAAAAAAAAAAAAAAAAAAGAGATTTTGATTTTTCCCTTCATTTCAGTGTTGCATTTTCTTAATACATAAAACTATATATATATTTTTTCCAAACAGTTTTTAATGCAACACTATTGCTGACAGTTTGTGAGCAAATCTACTGTATATATCATGATGCACATCGTATATCGTAGAAGAGTCGCAGTTATTCCGTATTCTTTCTTTTTTTTTTTTGTTAAATAACAGATTTAATGTCGCTCTGTGGGACGTTCAGAGTTTAATTTTCCAGATCTTTGTCCTGGACTTGTTTCGATCTCTCCTTGGTCTTCCGTGTGTTTTAGGTTCTCTAACAAACTCTGGGCTCTTCTAGGAACAGGTGTATTTATATTGAGATCTCAGGATGAGTATTTATGTGAATTATAACGATGGCGGTTAATTCAGGGGTTTCACAGCAATACTAATGCAGTCCCAACTTTTGTGTTTTTTATTTGTAAATAAATTTCAAACTACAGTCAGGTCCATAAATATTGGGACATCGACACAATTCTAACATTTTTGGCTCTATACACCACCACAATGGATTT
>CM075004.1:1067349-1090863 GCA_037576675.1 Pangasius sanitwongsei | reverse complement strand
GAGGTGTGTGTGTGTGTGAGTGAGAATGAGGTGTGTGTGTGTGTGAGTGAGAATGAGGTGTGTGTGTGTGTGAGTGAAAATGAGGTGTGTGTGTCGTGTCATGTTTTATTCTCATACAGTGCTGATGGTTTTACTTCCTGTGCTGTTCAGTAGCAAGCGGAAATCCACACACACACACACACACACACACCTCATTCTCACTCTTACACACTTCTCATTCTCATTCTCACTCTCACACACACACACACACACACCTCATTCTCACTCTCACACACACCTCATTCTCTCTCTCTCTCACACACACACATACACACACAACTCATTCTCATTCTCACACACTTCTCATTCTCACACACACACACACACACACACTTTCATGTTCTTGTGCACTGCTCTAACGGTTCGTAATGGTTCTCAGAGTAACAGATTTCCACTGACGATCACAGCAGTAGAATAGCAGAACAGGAGGAATAAATTCCATCATATTCATCTATTCGAGACATTCACGATTTTAATTCCTGAACCTTCCACCGCACAGAAGCAGAAGTGAAACACCGTGTATCGTTAATATCAGCTTGTGCGATATATCGAACTCTTCCCTGCTCACGATGTTCCGATTTAAAATATTGCGATAAACGATTGGATCGTCCAGAACGGTTCGCCTAAAAGGACAGGAAAAGGAGCACTTCCACAATTTGAGGTTTAAGGAGAGTAGGAGAGAAGTAATATCATCAGGCTGCCATTTTTTTAAACTTAGTATCTCATTATTTTGTCTTAGAATCTCCTTAATTCAACTTAGTATCTCGTTAATTTGTCTTACCAAGCCATTATTTTGTCTTAGCATTTCATCATTTTGTCTTAGAAGGTTGTTGTTTTGTATTATCTCATTTTGTCTTAGTATCTCTTTATTTTGTTTACAAGGTCGTTATTTTGTCTTAGTATCTCATTTTGTTCTTGTATCCTGTTAATTTGTCTTACTAAGATGCAATTTTGTCTTAGTATCTTATTTTCAAGTCATATATCAAGAAATGTTCAAGAACAATAGCTATTAGTGTGTGTGTGTGTGTGTGTGTGTGTGTGTGCGCGCGCTCTCCACCTTTCCTGTGTGTTTGTGTTTGAGACTCACAGCAGCTCTATTGTGTTCTCTAAACACACAATGTTTTACAGGAATGTGTTTCAGGTTTGAGCACTGTGTGTGTGTGTGTGTGTGTGTGTGTGTGTGTGTGTGTGTGTGTGTGTGTGTGTGTGCAGGTGTGTGTGTCTGTGTCTTGGCCTGAGTTGTGAGACGGGAGGCTCCTGAGGAGGACAGGAATGCTAGGATGTTTGCTCCATGTCGGGTTTGGTCAGAACCTGGTTCTCAGTTCTCTCCCACATGGTGTGTGCACACACACACACACGCGCGCACACACACACACACACACACACACACACACACACTCTTTATACAGAACATTCTAGGACATGTTGTCTTTGATCCCTTGTTTATATAAAAAGTCTCTCGTGGTGAAGTGAGGGATTGTGTGAGATTCGAATTCTCCACTAGCTGTAATGATCACACCATCACCCCTGAAGCAGGAGTGTTGGAGGTCCATCAGGTTCTTCTTCTTCTCCTCACTGGGGTCTCTTCACTTCCTGTCTCTGCCCCTCCCCTTGCCCCGCCCCTGACCCCAAACTCCACCCCAAATGCAAAAAAAAAAAACAAGTTTCAGATGGGTCAAAATGAACTGTCATTTCTCTCATGATTTCTTTCTTTCTTTCATGCTTATCTTTATGATTTATTTCCTTCCTTCCTTCCTTCCTTTATTTACTTGCATGCTTTCTTTGGAGCTTTTACACTTTTTTTCTTTCTTGCTTTCTTATCTTTGTTATCTTTCTCTTTTCTTTTTTGTACTTTTTCATGTTCCTTTCTTTCTTTCTTACCTTTCCTTTCTTTCTTTCATTGTCATGTCTTTCTTTCTTTCATGCTCTTTTGCACTTTTTTGCTAATGTTTTTTGCTTTCGCATGTTCTTTTGCTCTCTTTTTCATGTTCTTTCACCCGTTTCTTCTTCTTGTTTCTTCTTCTTTTTTCTTTAGTACCTGCATGCAGTCTTTTGCACTTTTCATTCCTTCACACATTCACAGTTGCAAATGTGGTGTAAGCAGTGGTCTCTGCAGTTCTGTTTTTTTTTTTTGTTTTTTTTTTGTTTTAGGGCCTAACCACTATTGTGTTTCTAAGAATTTTTTTTAATGACTTTTTTTTTTTTTTTTTTTTTTTTGTTCCTCAAGGTTTCGGGGGCTCTTGGGGCCTTTAAGATGCTCAAAAACTCTTGAAATTCAGTACACATGTCGGAGTCGTCGGCCATTAGGCCCGGGCGAAGGATAGCACATGGGGCATGGAGGGGGGTTCTGTAGCGCCCCCTTTTGACTAAAGTGGTGGTCAGTTTGAAAAGCAATCTTTGTTTTTTTCTTTTAAATAAAGAGATCTACTATATAGCTATAATTACATTTAATCTTTGCATAGCTGTTACAGTGTAATTCAAAACAAATTAAATCACAAACTACCAGAAAGGCACATAAACAGAGCTATGTTGCACCCCCTTAAATGCATGTACCCACTACATATGACTTCACTACAGTTAATTAATAGCTAATAAGGATAACAACTTACATCTCTTATCTTCCTCATGCATTTTCTCACCAAATATGAGGTGTTATAAAGCCTTAGACCTGGGCTTAACCCAACAGATCAGCCAAAACAAGTTACTCTACAGCACTCGCGTCACTATGCTTTGTTTTCATACACACACTGGGTGGCAATGGCACTGTAGTGCGTGGGCCCGTCATCGCTGCTTGCAGATATATATATATATATATATATATATATATATAATATGGGTTTTTTGGCTGATTGTTGAGTTAGCATGAGTTTGATAGATCAGGAAGGTGAATGGTGTTTTGAAGCGTTTTGAATTTTTTTTTTGTGTTAGAGAGTTGTTGTTGTTGTTGTTGTTGTTGTTGTTGTTGTCGACTCAGTAATGTTACTGTAAACGTTGTTGTTTTATTTCAATTTAATTTAATATTCACACTTTTCCCCAGGACGATCATCATCTAACCCTCGTTCCAGCGCCTCCTGCGCTTTTTCTTTGGCACGGCTCCGTCGTTTGTTAAACATTATTGCAATACGAATGCCAGAGGAGGCTGCGATATGCAAATGAATATGCAAATGAAGCTACAAATCTCAACTCACAAAGTTTTATCGCGTGCTTAGTCACTGTGATTATGCTGATGTTGGAGTTTGGATTTAGTAAGTGCGTGTGTCGCTGTGAGTTCTTGGTGAATCGTGGTCTTGCATAAAGTTTAATCATTGAGTTTCTGTATAACGCGGGTTGATCTGTCACTTTTACGTTACTTTACGTGCAAGGTTTGTGTAGTATTGCCACTTAGCAGTGTGTCATTATGAATCTTTCTGCAAAGTGAAATCGTGATTTTCGGCTTGATCGAGTTTATTCTTGAAGCGGATCTGCTTCCTTCTTAAGTACCAGGAGGAAATGGTGCTTTCACAACCACCGAACTCTGGTCAACCAAAACTCATGGGTCTCGAACCACATGTAAAGCAGAGTACACACCTCACAACTTTTTTTTTTTTTTTTTTTTTTTTTAACAGGATAAACAGAAAAATGTAGAAATAAGAGAAAAGGAAGGTGAAGGAAGGATTGGTTGGGGAGTCTCAGATTGTCTGTTCTGTAAAGAGAACTGGAGGTATGCTGTAGGTATGGTTTCTTATAGAAATGACATTGTTGTGTTTACACTTTGTGTTCGCTGTTCCACACAATCCAGTTGATAAACCGGATTCAGGGATCTGCTGCGCATGACAGGAGATGAATTTGATTTCCTCTTGGACTCTGATTGGTTGTTTCTCAGCGCTGTTCCTGCTGCTAGGTGGAGAGGAGCTCGCACTAAACGTTTCATCACAGAGAAAATGAAACATGCATTAAACAAAAGATCAAAGTGTCTTCCACAGACTGAGAACATTGTGTTGCTGAACCGTTCACATTACACTAGCGGTTGCCATGGTAACGCACAGCAATTTTGTTGCAGAGCGACAGGGAAATGGAGGGTGAAATCATGTGTACACTGAGGCTAATGTGAACTGTGGTTCAGGTCATTACTGATGAGAACATTAAAGGGGGACTGAGCACTGTATCACTGAGGCAAGATATTTATATATCTGCCTCATTCTGCTTTAGTATACCTCTCTCTGCCTCACTATACTTTACTCTGCCTCACTATACTTTACTCTACCTCACTCTGCCTCACTATACTTTACTCTGCCTCACTCTGCCCCTTTCTGCCTCACTGTACCTAACTCTGCCTCACCTTTCTGCCTCACTGTACTTTACTCTGCTTCACTCTGCCCCTTTCTGCTTCACTATACTTTACTCTGCCTCACTATACTTTACTCTGCCTCACTGCTTTGCTCTGCCTCACTCTGCTTTGCTCTGCCTCACTCTGCCTCACTCTGCTTTGCTCTGCCTCACTCTGCTTTGCTCTGCCTCACTCTGCCTCACTCTGCTTTACTCTGCCTCACTCTGCTTTACTCTGCCTCACCTTTTACTTCTTTCTGTTTCACTCTTTCCGTCTGCTTTGCTATACTTCACTTTGCTTCACTCTGCCTCACTCCACCTCTCTCTGCTTCTCTCTGCTTCTCTCAGCTCGGGTTTAATCCGGAGCTTGCGGTTTTCCAGAAGCTCCATGCTCTTGAGCAGGGAAAGGAGGGAAACGGGAACAGAGAGGAGGTTTGTTTCTCACTCAGCTTTTAGTGAGGCCCGGCTTCTGCGTCCGTGTTTGCTCAGCTCCTGTAAAGTTATTTTTGGGTTTTTTTTCTGGAAGGGTGAGGTGGAGATTTGATCATCACTTCAGACTGACTCTGCACTCATTCTGCCAGAGAGAGTGAACTGAGATTTTTATTTATGACCCTTTAGTGTTGTTGCTTCAAAAAATGTTTGGCGAGCCTCAGAATAGTTCCATGGAAAACAGACAAATATGTATGTGTGTGTGTGTGTGTGTGTGTGTGTGTGAGGGTAACATTTTCACATTACCCAAGTTTCTAAAATTTGAAGGGATGTTATGGGAATGTAATGCTGCTTTTTAAATGTTTTATCTGCTACAGAGATGTTAATGTTAATTATCAATAATATCACAAATATCTTCTCCATAACCATTAATGCTGATTTTTTTTGAGTCCATATATGGGTTTAAAGACACGCCCACAAGGTTGCAGTTCTCAGTTAGTATTGTTAGTTAGTATTAGGAATCTTTATATGTGTGAGAAAGTTTACTTTTTAGACCTTTAACATATTAAACATCTGCCAGAATTATAACCACATTTAACTGAAAACCCGTCCTTAAATTCTAATGGATGAATTTGGATTTTTTTTTTTTTCCTTCCTAAATGATACGGATATAATTCCAGTATTATCCCACTCTTGGCTCGCACGGTGGTGCCGTGACCCGGCGTGTAATCCGTGTGTGTGTCTCTGCTCTCCAGAACCGAGCGGCGTTATGTGGAACAGTACTGGAAGGAGGTCCGTGTGGGAGATTTCATCCGGCTGCGCTGTAACGAGATCGTCCCGGCCGACGTGCTGCTGCTGAGCTCCAGCGATCCGGACCGGCTGTGTCACATCGAGACGGCCACGCTGGACGGAGAGACCAACCTGAAGCAGAGACAGGTGGTGCGCAGCTTCATCGACCTGGTGAGCGCACAGGCTGTGTGTTTTTATTAAGTAGCGTCACCGTGGAACATTTTTCCACAGGAACTTTCCGTGTGATGCTCTGCAGGAGAAACAGGAAGCGTCGCGCTCGCGGCTGTGGCACCGGAGTGTTTTACTGTTGGTTTGTTCACCGAGTGGATTCAGCTGCTCGATATTTACTCAGTTAAAGAACAAAACTCCTGCCACTGATGTGTGACTTTATCTCAATTACACACCCACACACACACACACCCACACACACACACACACACACACACACACACACACTGTGGTCAATATTTTTTTATTTTTTTATTTTTTTTAAACCAGCTGACAGTTAGACACCAAATGGCCACTGAAGTGACAAAAATAAAACATTTTACTTAAGCAGCTTCTAAAGTACTCTGGGACGCTGAACAGGATACAAAGATAAAACAAGATAAAAAAATTGAATTCTAGTAATTTTGCGAAGATTTTAATAATAAGTAAATAATATAAATAAAACAATTTTAAGGAAAAACAAAATATAACAATTACATTATTAGTAGTAGTAATAATAATAATAATAATAATAATAATAATAATAATAATACAAGTAAAAAGAAGTAATTATAAATAATATAATACTGTTACAAATTTATAATTATATATTTGTTTATATTTATTATATATAATATATTTAAAAAGCTGTGTGTTTTTAACCCTCAATTTGTCTCTTTAACCCTCAATTTGTCTCATTTTATCATCGATTTATTCCACTCAGAACTTTTACGTCTGATATGCAGATGATTAGAAATGAATGAGTGGAATAAATCGGTGATAAAACTAACATGTTAATCGAGATACTGGGATCCCGACTCGTTCATGTAAACCCGTGAGCTAGTTTACTCGCAGCTAGCTAACCGGCTAGCTAAGCTCGATATTGTTAATGATATTAAGCTGTTAGTGATGGCAGGACAACGTGGGTGGGGGGAGAGTCCTAATTTGCATATTTATTTATATTTATTCTCTTATATTATAAGATTTTTTTTTTTTATTATCATTTAAAAATATATTATTTTTAGCTAGTTAGCTATTCTTTTAACTGTCATTATGAATACTTTTGTAGATATAATCAAAAATATACTTTATAAATAATTTTTTTTTTTTTCCCTTGCAATAATTTTAGACCCTAGTCATTTTCAAGCAATGAATCTGGAGTTTCTTGTTTTTTGGGGGGGGTTTTTTCCACATTTTCCATCCAGTAATGTGATTTAGAGCCACACTGAGTGTCTAAATAAAACTTTTTACAGGACACCGAGTTCGACCCCATGAAGTACAACAGCGTTATTGAGTGTGAGAAGCCAAACAACGACCTGAACCGTTTCCGTGGCTACATGTAAGTAAAGAACGGTTTCATCTTCGTGCGCATTAACCCTGAAATTTAATCAGTAACTGATTATTCAGGTCTAAATGGCGAGGGTGTATCTGTAACCTACAGCACTGGAGTTCAGTAACGTCCTCAGTCAGAGGTGTAACGGCAGCATCGTGCTCATAAGCAGGCGTTGTGAAATGTAAAAAGTTTTCACTCTGTGAATTGATCAGGAACTCGCAGGTACGTGGAGACAAGCAAATTCTAGCACAAAGCTATCATATAAGCTCACAAAATGTGAAGAGAAAACATGCGAGCTCAATGACGAAACTTACTAAACACAATAATCTATATTTCAAACTTTATTACAAGCAGATCATAATCTTAAACGCCTTCATTTCCCTTAGTCACTTTGTGTTAATGCTGTTAACTAGCTAACTAGCTAGCTGCACGTTATTATATTATGATGACCTCGTCAGTTAGGTTTCCAGGCAACCAAACCATGAGACTGGGCTGAACACTGGACATTTTACTCGCTGAGTGAGCGCGCTAATAAATTCGGTTTATCCACTCCTGAATTGAGACAAAAAATTAGGGATGAGAAAGCATTAGTCTGTGTAAATGGACTCCGCCCACTCTAATCAATCCACATCTCAGCCAATCAGAGAACAGAGTCCGCCCACTTTAACCAAACCACCTCTCACCCAATCAGAGCTCCTCCTACTCAAAAAATTAGGGACGAGAAAACATTAGTGTGAAAATGGATAGAAAAAATATCCTCTTTTTGTGGGGTTCCTCCTAAAGCCTGCAGGAAAAAAAAAGAGACTAGGAAAGAAACTACACTCTTTCTCACGCTACTGAAGATCCGCACGATTCCGTGACCAATCAGTGATCTGCACTGTGTGTGGCTCCGCCCACCTCGAGCTATAAAGGGAACCAAATTCATTACAGTAATTTGTTACGATCTCTCGCTTTGGTGATGGAAATACAGGGTCGTGGTTTAGTTCCCGAACCGAGATGCAGTCGGTGATGAGCACTCCAGTCTCAGAAATGAAGGTACCAAGCAGTACTTTAAATCTAGTCACTGATCTGGTACCATCAACGGTACCTGTTTTGTACCTTTAGTGTGTATCTTTTGCCTGGAAGGTGTGTGTGTGTTATCTTTAATTAGCTTTTAGAGTCCAATTATTTATTTAAAATTATTTTTAAAGGTGTAAAGGTATGGAAGTTCTGTACTTTTTTCCAGCAAGGAAAAGTACCATTTGGTACCTTTATTTCTGCGAGCGTGTAACAGTAGGATCCTTTCGATGTGTGTGTGTGTGTGTGTGTGTGTGTGTGCATTAGAGCAGCAGACGAAGACCTTTCGCTGATGGTAGCAGGGCAGTGAGTCAGCTGACAGGGTGGAGAATGATTATGACATTTATATCTCAGTGTGATGGAGAACAGATGCTGCTGGCGTGCAGCCACTGCTCCGTTACCCAGTTACCCCAGAGAGCCTCGGGCCTCCAGTGAGGAGGGTGAAAGGCCTAGAGGCTGTGTGTGTGTGTGTGTGTGTTGTTTTATTACATTAATGTTGCATGGACACACTGTAGTCCTGCTAGACGAGCCATTTCTCCTGCTCCTCTTCATGCTGATGCTGCGTGTGGTGGGGTGAAGCCACCACTCTGAACACTCCACAACCTGAGGCACTGTGTTGTATAAAATAACGTGTGTGTGTGTGTGTGTGTGTGTGTGTGTGTGTGTGTGTGGTGTGACAGAATCCATCGTAACGGAAGGAGAGATGGTCTCTACAAAGACAATCTGCTGCTCAGAGGCTGCACTATTCGCAATACAGAGGAAGCTGTGGGCATCATCATCTACGCAGGTAACAGACCACCCACTCGGAGCTCCGCCCACACTAATCAACCCACCTCTCACCCCTTGAAGCTCCGCCCACTCCAATCTAACCACCTCTCAGCCCCTCATCTCTACCCACACTTGCCAAACTACCTCTCAGCCAATTAGAGCCTTGCCTACTTGAATCAAACGACTTCTCATCCAAATGGAGCTCCGCCCACTTTGTGTAAACCATCTCACCCAGTCAGAGCTCCGCCCACTCTAACGTACATGTTTGAATTACTTTCATTAAGTAGTAGTTGGATCACATCTCCACCAACTGGGATGTAAATTATTTCCTGCATCATCCACCAAGTTATTTTATTACTTTCACTGCTGTTACTGAATGATTTATATTTACACCACGCTGCTGCTGAATTCTGCATTCTGATTGGTCAGAAGCTTAGTTCTAATTTTCGTTGTAATGCGTTATCGTCAGTGTCGGCGCTTTGTAACGGTCAGAGGTGGCGCTGTAACTTTAAGTTTTCCGATATCTTCAGGACAGACGAATTTACACTTCTTTGCGGTTTCTCTGGAACATGACAAGCTGCTGAAGCTCTGAAGTTGTTTGTGGGTTTGTTCTGTTGTTTTTCAGGTCATGAAACCAAAGCCATGTTAAACAACAACGGGCCGCGGTACAAACGCAGCAAACTGGAGCGACAGATGAACGTAGACGTCTTCTGGTGTGTCATCATCCTGCTGGTCATGTGTCTGTTCTCCGCCATCGGTGCGTAGCCTTTATTCATTCACATAAAACCCTGATGTACAAACACATCTCTGGTTATTTTCGTGTGTGTGTATGTGTGTGTATGTGTGTGTATGTGTGTGTATGTGTGTGTATGTGTGTGTATGTATGTGTGTGTGTGTGTGTGTGTGTATGTGTGTGTATGTGTGTGTCTATGCATGTTGTGTTTTTTCTCTGTGTGTTGTTTTTCTGTGTGTGTGGTGTTTCTTCTGTGTGTGTTTGTGTGTGTCTGTGTGTGTTGTGTATTTATTGTGTGTGTGTATTTTCTTCACTGTGTGTGTGTGTGTTTTTTTTTTTCCTCTGTGTGCTGTGTTTTTCCTCACTGTGTGTGTCTGTGTGTGTGTGTTGTGTATTTATTGTGTGTGTGTGTATTTTCTTCACTGTGTGTGTGTGTGTGTGTGTTGTGTATTTATTGTGTGTGTGTATTTTCTTCACTGTGTGTGTGTGTGTTGTGTATTTGTGTGTGTATTTTCTTCACTGTGTGTGTGTGTGTGTTGTGTATTTATTGTGTGTGTGCGTATTGTCTTCACTCTGTGTGTGTGTTTTTTTTTTTGTTTGTTTTTTTTTCCTGTGTGTGTGTTGTGTTTTTCCTCACTGTGTGTGTGTGTGTGTGTGTGTGTGTGTGTAGGTCACGGCTTGTGGATGTTTCAGTACGGAGATAAGAGACCCGTCTTTGACGTCCTGAGCCCTGAGGGAACGGATTTGTCTCCCGTAGTCTCGGCCGTTTATCTCTTCCTCACCATGATCATAGTGTTCCAGGTGAGGAGCGACGCTGATCGCGGCTCTCTGCGCCGCGCAGTGACACGTAACGTGAAATCTAACGTAAGATAAGCCGTAAACTTCAGACTCAGATCTGCGTGGACGTGTTCGAGCTCGTATCTGACCTTGCTGTGTTTTCAATGGCTTATCGTATTTATTTTTATTTTAAAAATAAAATATATAGAAGGACCTCACAGTTGCTGCGGTATTATTATAAATACATTTTTATACATATTTATTTGTTTGGTTGGCTGGTTGTTTAATTAATTACTTTTTTATTTATTGCATATTATTTTTTTAAAAACGTATATTTTTTGGCCACTTTATTACTGTTTCATCCATAATGAAAAGAAATTGAACTAAAATATTTTCTTCACGGTTTTTTAAACAAATGTCAAGTTTTAATAATTATATAATTATAAAAGCGTTATTAAAATGTTCTAAAATTCAAATATTCCACATTTAAATATTTAGGCCCCATTTTCTAAACATTACTACTTTAATTTATTTCAGCATAAACCTCAAAAAATATATTCCAAGTAAGGTTTCTTTTTTTTTTCCCCTTTTTTTTCTTTTTTTTTTTTATATTATAAATAAATCTTATCTTCTACCCAGATTAGTGAGCATATATAGTGAATATTTGCGATTTAGCTGACTGATCTTGCGTGGGTTTTTACTCTCAGGTTGCCAAGAGATTTTATTAAGTGTCACTTTAATAAATGATTAAAATTATGAAATAATTAATAAATACAAATAAATTTACAGGTTTATATCAATCATGTTTTTTTTTTGGTGTTTTATTGCTGCTTTTAATGTCCACTCTGTCTGTAGCGGTAAAACATTATAGGCTTTATTAATTAAATACATTTGCATTTTAATTTATTTTAACCGAATTTCATGATTCTTGATTTTGTTTTGTGTTTTTTTTTTTTTTTTTTTAATGAAAATTAAAAAATGCATAATCTACAAATATTTGTAAATCCTAATTTATTATTTTTCTTATCCTTGACTTATTGTTTTAAAAATTTTAATACAAAAACCCTAAAAGTTCAGTTAAAAGTATAAACGTATATAAAAGTATAAGCTTTATACTCCACATTTAAACGTAAATATCTAAAACTTAGGTTTATTATTAAATCTTACATTCCCTCCTGTTTAAGTGCTCGTCTTATCCAGCGTGCTCGTGTTAATGCGTGATATCTTCTTCCTCCTCGTGCTCAGGTGCTGATCCCCATCTCGCTCTTCGTCTCCATCGAGATCGTGAAGATCTGTCAGGTTTACTTCATCCACCAGGACATGGATCTGTACGACGAGGAGACGGACTCTCACCTGCAGTGCCGAGCTCTGAACATCACCGAGGACCTCGGCCAGATGCAGTACATCTTCTCTGATAAGACGGGAACGCTCACCGAGAACAAGATGGTGTTCCGCCGCTGCACCGTGGCCGGAGTCGAGTACTCGCACGACGCTAACGGTGAGCCTGACCTTGTTAGTGTTAATTACTTAATCAGTGCTTAGGTTAAGTATGATTTTAAACTCATCACTTCACCTTCATATCTTGTTTACAGCTGGGCAATTGTTATCTCATTGGCCAGGGAATAAAATGGGAAAAAAAAAAATTATTTAAACAAATCTTTTAAATCGGCTCTTTGTAACATTTAAAGATGTTTTACGAGCTGTAGCAACAACATAATTTCAACAATGAAATATACTAAACAATATTCTAAAATTTCTCTAGTTCTAGTTTCAGGCTTTAATTTACTTTTTTTCTAGCCCAGAGATTAGCCCCGCCCCTAGACAGGAGCGTTAGGCTTAGCTCTGCCCCTTTTTTCCTTAAAAGGAAATGCATAGTTTTAAACAGGCGAGAACATGTAGATGAGCGACGGCGCTAAAAATGAACAGACGAACAAACTGCCGTAATATAAAAATTTTGTAGCATTCAACAGCAAAATAAGAGCAATCTTAAATTCGTCTTTTTGTTATTTTAAAATCTGTTTTTAGACTCTGCTTAACACTTAATATTCAAACTAGCAAGCAGCAAGTTTCTCGTATCACTTGTAGTTTGTCTCTTATGGGCGTGGCCTGTCCAGCGTGTTTTTTTTTTTGTTTTTTTTTTGTTCCTTTGTTTGTAGCTACAGTATATACATTTGCTTCTAAAGCTAGCTAGTAAACACAAATTAAATAGCGCAATCATCAGTGTGAAAATCAGTTTATGTGTTACACGCTAAGCTTCGCACTCAGTTTAGATTAGCAAAGTGAGCTAACTGTACTAGCTACGTACACTCACCAGAGACACCGACGATCTCTGCTACTTCCTTCCGAGCTTTATTTTTCTTCGTCGTACACATTTTACTGACAGGATAAGATGAAACCAGGGTTATGTTTTTCTTCCATTTTTGCAGGATCTAATCACAGGTAGGAACTAAAGTTGCGAGTGGGGAATAGAAAAAACCGTCGGACAACACGCGCTTTTTTTAGGAGCGGTTTGAGAAGGTTTTTTGGTTTGTTACTTTACCGTATCGTACCAAATTTGAATAGAATTAAGAAAATCTCTGATGGCATATTAATCATTGTACGTAGAAAAGGAATGTCGCCTGTCGCTTTGTCACTCTGCTGTGCCGAAGGCGTCTTGTGTAACTACACACATTTCCTATTAATAAGAAGAGATAAATAATAAACCTGGAGTGTTTTTCAGGGTTCATAGACGTCGTACTGTTTATTTGTTGCTGCAGCGCGGAGGCTGGCGATGATGTACCAGGACGTGGACTCTGAGGAGGAGGAGTGTGTGTCTCACGGAGGAACTTTACCGAGGAGAGAGAGTGTGTGTAGTCAGCACAGCGGCCGAGTCGTCCTGCGCTCACAGAGCACCAAATCACACCGACGCACCGGGAGCCGAGCCGAGGCCAAGCGGGCCAGCATCCTGTCCAAACACACCGCCTTCAGCAGTCCTATGGTATAGAACACACACACACACACTCTCTCTCTCTCACACACACACACACACTCTCTCACACACACACACACTGATCCGTCACTGTAGACCTAAATAAAGTTCTGTCAAGCCCTTCTTCAGAGCTGCATGTTTATCACCACTATTCAGCCATTTTAGAGTTCAAAAGCTAATTATTTCATAAAAATTATAAAATGTGTAAGACCATTTATCATCTAAAAGCTTAATATAAACACATTGACTATGAATCAGTCAGTCAACATATCAAGAAAACGAGTCCAAGTCCTCATGTGAACATGTGCGATGTCTATATATGGACGTCCTCCAAACAGGAAGTAGGAGGTTATTGCAGTTCAGTCACAGGTCGTGTTAGCTAGCTAGCTAGCTCATGTGTGCATTAAATCATTCACTTTGACTGCGATCCTAAAAACTATGAAACGTTTAAAAGTCCATATATGGACTCAGACACATCCTAGTCACCTAGCTGATTTGTCCTTTCAGTATAAAAATAATTATATTTATAAAAATAATAACGCTGCCGAAGTTGTGATTCAATGTTGACGTTTCTCACTGCGGTGGAATGAATGTAAGTTGAAGTTAGCAATCAATGCTAAGTGTAAACACTGTAATCTTAGTATTTATGAGTATTTAATTGTTAATTTGGTAACATTTCTGAGGAAATTTTGAGGCCATACTTGGCCACAAGTCACTTCACTTTCACTTTCAAAATGTTGACGTTCTCACTAAGTTTTGATGGTCATTTGTTGATTTTTTTTTTTTTTTGTTTGTTTTTTTTTGTTTTTTTTAAGCCTTATGACTATATATGAGGCTAGTGAATTAGCTAGCTGTACACAAACAAAAACAGAATGACCTAACTCATTGAGAACGTCAAAGTTTTCCTCAGAAATGTTGGTAAAATTATTTTATAAAAAACATATATAAGTAATATAATTACACTATAATTCCATGTAGCATCAATTGCTAACCCAAGCAACCCTTGTATTCCACCATACTAAGAAACATGAACATCGTTTTGGGAAAAATTCTGACTTCCTGAAACGGTGAATTTCAGAAGAGTGGGCCATTGATGTGAAATCTTCTCCTTAACATAGCGTATACAGGACGTTGTTTGAATTTAAGATGAACTTTATAGTACTCTCACCGTTCAAGTGGTTAAACTTTCTGGAACACGGTTGCTAAGCAACTGGAAAATACGTACGCTGATTTATAACCTTGCTCATGACTGAGGCAAATGATTTAGCTAGTTAGCGTACAGAGAAAGTGCATCATGTTCTGAAAAGCACAAATCCACAAGTTGTGGAATGTTCTGGTTTAATGGATGGTGTGGGCGTTGTAGGAGAAAGACATCACTCCGGATCCTCAGCTGATGGATAAGGTGAACGAGTGCGGCAGTCAGATGGAGTTCATGCGCGTCCACAGCCAGCTCCTGAGCCAGATCCCTCCTGACCAGTGTGACGTCTTCGACTTCTTCATCGCTCTCACCATCTGCAACACGGTGGTCGTGTCGTCACCCAATCAGCCTCGGCAGAAGGTGAGTCAGCGTGTTAGCCCTGATGTGTCGGGTTTGGACCGTATTCGATCTTCAGCGCAGACTTTTGTGAACAGTATGACGCGCCAAATGTGCAGTCTTCTTTATTTCCTTTATTTCTTCTTTATTTCACTCTACATTGTGTCCGAAAAGTCAAGTACCAATGACAGTAACACTACATATACTTAATTTTGTATTTATTATTTACAGAATGCGCTCTACATGTTCACTCTTACGCTCTACGCAATTTCTCAGCTGCTGCTGCATGTTTTTTATTCTCGCTCAGCATACTCCCATTGCTTCCTGACTTTTCGGACACGCTGTAGAACGTTTGACGGTTGCGTAGGAGTTTGGAGCTCTCTGATATGAACTGACACTCTCAGGAAGCCCCGCCCCCTTTTTTTTTTTTCCCCCTGTTTCACATAAACAGCGTTTCAGCCCGATGCTCTCGTCTCATCTCGTCTCGATTTTTTTTTTTGCTTGAAAGATGCTCTGATGCAAGCAGAGAATATTTTGAGTTCATTCAAAAAATTTTAGCCACAAATGTCCAAAAATAAAAGGCTCAAAGATAAAATCTAATATGTTATTAATCATTTTAATATTAATGATATTTAGGAAGTGATTACAAACGCCGTTTCCTTTCCTGCTTCGCCGTGTTAGCGTGGACTCAGCCTGAGCAAACGAGGATGTGCCAATACTTATGGGCATGTCTTATCTGACACACCCCTCACTTTGATGCAACACACACACACACACACACACACACACTCAGACTCAGACTGAACGCCTGAAGTTCTGATGAACATTTCTCCAGCAGGAGTGGCCGCTCTAGCTGTGCTCTTTATGACCCATGAACACGGCGCTTCTGCTCCTTCACGTGTTTCACGTCCGAACGTTTCGACCTGATCACCAGCCCGTCTTCTGAGTTTATTTAGAAATCCTTCTGTGGAATTCGCTTTGGGAGTGATGTTAGAGGAGGGAGTGTGTTAAGTGCAGATAGTTTTTATAACTGTAACAGCAGCCCTTCCCTTAACTGGAACTGACCGGTGCCAAAATCTTCATGGGTGTGACCCTCAGTCCAAAAATATATTTTAAAAAAATAAATAAATAAATCACTTTTTGTGTCTTGTTTAAGGGTTTAAGAGTCAGCAAGTGAATGTCCAAGTTTTAATTTTGTTTTAACACTTGGCCTTGCTAAAATCCTGGCTCTCATGAGCCCCTCTTCTCGAGCCGGGCCGTATAACCATAAATCATCAGCATGTAATATTTAATTGATATTTAATTGAAAATACTTCCTCTGTTTTGGTATTTATAGTTTCATTTTATTTTTGTATTTTTTTTCCCCTTTTAATATTGGTGCCCATTTTATTATATTTTTATTAATCTTTCATTTTATCCTGTGCATTCTATTACATTACATTTTAATCTTTTCATTTTTGCTACATGATTGACTCTGGACTGTGTGTGTGAAAATGCTTGATATAGTTTTATTATTAGTAGTAGTAGTAGTAGTAATTATGGCACAATAAACTTTTCTGAGATATATTTTACGTTAAAATGTTTTACTGAAATTTAAAATTAAAAAGCAGGGAAAATAAAAAAATTGTGTAAACATTACTAAAGGGCTTTTAATGCAAAATATATGAATAATTGTTTAATTTTTTTAAAAATTTGCAAATGCTGCCAGTGAAACAAGCACAAGATCAATAACATTAGTGCTTTAAGCACAGTGACGAATTTTAATGAAAAAAGGTTAAAATTCACCTGATGTTTATTTATTTATGTATTTGTTTATAGTAATATCAGTACAGAGAATGATTTGATGCGAACGATTTATAATGAAGTATAAAATTGAAAAGGCAGGAGAAAAATTGTCAATTTTTTTAACATTTTAAGTTCTACGAAATATTGGCAAGTTTCATCTCTTTATTCGTTTGTTTGTTTGTTGTAGGTGCGGCGTTTTGAGCTGAAATCCCCAGTGAAGACCATCGAGGACTTTATCAAGCGCTTCACGCCGAGTCGGCTGACGTCAGGCTCCAACAACAGCAGCTCGTCCAGCCTGGCCACCAACCGCTCGTCGTCTCAGCGCGCCGCCTCCAGCATGCTGTCCTCTCCGTCGGCCGAGAGCACGCTCGCCAAACTGGACGAGGAGCGTCTGCAGAAGGCCTTCAGCCCCGCCCCTCCTGGACACGACCCGGCCAAGGCTTCTGCTCGGGACGAAGGCGAGCTGCGTTACGAAGCCGAGTCTCCGGACGAAGCGGCTCTGGTGTACGCCGCCCGCGCCTACAACTGCGCTCTGGTGGGCCGACTGGCGGATCAGGTGACCGTGGAGCTGCCGCATGTAGGAAAGCTGAGCTTCGAGCTGCTGCACACGCTGGGATTCGACTCCACACGTAAGCGCATGTCTGTGGTGGTGCGACATCCCCTCACCGAGCAGATCACCGTGTACACCAAAGGAGCCGACTCGGTCATCATGGACCTCATCAGACCACCTGCGACAGGTACGAGCTCGAAATGACCACTTTCAGGACTCCGAATAGCTAATATTTTAGTCAAAGTGTTAACAGTAACTTGGTTGAAGTGGATTCTTTAGTATTAGGATTGCTTTCATAATTTGTCATTACGATATTTTAATAATATTCACCACATTTGCATCACATGCGTCCACTCTGCGCCTGTCAGAAACAAACTATTTTGTAAAAATATATGACCCAAACTGGCCGTGTTCAAATTCAAATCAAATTCAAATTTTATTCATCACACACAACCATACACAGTACGACGTGCAGTGAAAAGAGGTAGAAAAGGAAGATGTAAAAATATAATATAAGGAGTATAAAAGATAGATATGACTATATTTGTAATGAAGTGCAGATATGTGCAGTTGTTTGTTGCAATATATTGCTGTAAGAGCTGTGATGAAAAGAAAAAGAGGTTAAAGTAAGAGGAAGTGCAGGACTCTTTTCAGGGTAGAAATTGCTAATGTTTGCTCAGAAAGTCACGAGACGTTGCCAGGTCACATGATAATTTGCATATTCAGTGAATTGTCAAACATTTGCATATCAAATTGTGTTGTAAGAAGTACAATTTTTGTTGAAAAAAATGGTGATCAGTGATTGGTCGTTAGGAACAATGGTGATCAGCGATTGGTGGTTGGGTAAAAAAAAAAAAAAAGTCCCTAGATTTGTCTAGACTTTTTTTTTTTTTTTTTTTTTTTTAAATTAAAGTTGTCTCAAAATCACTAAGATATAAACATCATGATTATTTGGTGTGTTATTTCTATTTTTTATTTATTGATTCTTGGCTAAAATACTCTGGAGCAGAATGCCCCGCCCCCTGTCGTTCTGCTCCACCCACATCAGAGCAAGTGGCTTCATTTCTGTTCGGGTGAAATTGGGGGAAAAATGAGCCCGAACCCAACTAAATCTGCAGTACGTTAAGGTTCCACCACTAAATTCTATCTGAAAGGAAAATATAGAGCTTGAAAGCTGACGTGGCTGAAAAAGAGAGAGAGAGAGAGAGAGAGGGTCATGTGACCACACCTGGGTGGTGCTCCAATCAAGGTTCAGCAGCTCCAGACTCTACAATGACTCCATTCACAGGATGATGGAGGAAAAGCAGACCAGGCCAATGGTAATACACATGAAGGGAAGTGGCAGCCCAGAACCATACGCCTCCTTTGAAGTGTGTGAACAAATTATACAACACTGTACAGACCTGGCCTCCATGTTGAACTGGAAAAACAAACATGGCCGCCTTTTTTCTAGAGCAACCTGTGCCTTGTGTTATTCAGTAACCGAGCAGTGGATTTTCATGATGTCAGTCTGCATCTATAATAGCTACAAAATGAGCCGAATGTGTCCTGAACCCTACAGCGTGATGTTTAAATGAGTAAACTCCTCTCGGATCTGATTAGGGGGCGGGGCTATGTATGGACTTCATTTGTGATATGCAAATTATTAGCCTAGAGAATGACGCCATGATACGTAAACTTCATTTAGCCACAGAAGCTGTTCTATTCTAGCTGGCTATCTAATTTTTAATCTTATGTTGGTTATGATTAATGTCTTAGTTGTCATGGTAACATAATTAAAGGCCCTATGGCCAAGTTGAACCAATCACATCTGATATGCAAATTATTTGAGGATGAAAACACGGTATGGTCCGTTCTTGCTAGCTGGCTAACTTAACTGACGTTAGTGAACAAAATTGTGGTTGCCGAGGTAACGTTGAAACACATCCTGACAGGTTTGCTGCTGTTAAATAAATCGGTGAGGAAATGAGACTCTGAGACTGAAACTGCTGCTTTTCACAGCTTGTTTACTAATTTGCATATTGATGCATATTCATAAACCCTGCCGTTTGTACCGTGGGTACAGGTGTAGAGATAATATTCCCAGGCTGTTTGACAGTACTTCCGCGTGCTACCTAAGATTAAAATGCCATGCTTTAAAAGAAATACCCCAGCATTGCACTTCAGTATTGTTTAAAAAGGATTTATTTATTTATTTATTTATTTATGTACACTTTTTGATTTATCCTCAACTGCTGTTGAATGAAGAAATGATTTTGGCTTTTGTACACCACGTTGTACACCAATATTCCAAACCGTAAGGAAAAAGAAAAAAAAACAGTGGTTTCAGACGGTCGCCAGAGATGAAGTCGTCTCCTTCTGTCGCGTTGCTGTAGGAAGCAGGTGGCGGAGGGCCGAGCAGAAAAACAAGTTGTGCTGGCAAGCCGACGTCGCTCAGCCTGCTGATGAATCACACGGGGTGGGGGGGGGGAGGCGAGGCGAGGCGAGGTTTGGCGCTTTCTCCCACACTTGGCTGTGTTTTGAGCGATAATCTCACTCCACTCTGGTGTGAGCTTCCTGTCAGGACGCAGTGGTTAAAAAAACAGTTCAGGCAGCTCACGTCGGCCTTTATAAACCATCGCCAGTTACACCAAACACCTCGGACACGTCTGAACACAGGGACGCATACGGTAGCGTTCGCCGATAAACTTTTATCCAGTGAACTTACTGCTGCTTAAAACAGACGATTCGAGTAAATATAAAAGCTGTCAGCCAATCAGTGACTGGGATGAGGGCAGAAAAGTATATGATTGGCCAGGGGGTGGGACTTGGTATAAACCATGGTAGTTGAAAATTGTCACTTGAGCAAGAAAACTCTCAGAAAAGTCAATCGTGGCTAATCATTTTTATAACGTTTGTATTTAAATATTTTATTTGTTTACGCACAATATTCAGTCAACATTAGCTCTATCCATCTATCTATCTATCCATCCCTAAACCTAAATTGTCTATATTACACACCTATAGAAGTGTTGAAAATGATCACGACGGTAGAGTGCGGTGTTAAACCTGTTCTTAAATTGTTCCAGCTGTATCACATCGCCACAGTGCTTCGCTTCTCATTTGCATAGTTGCCACACCCACTTTGCATCGCCTCCGGTAGCTCCGCCTCCTCGTCTCTGTAAAACGTCCATTCTTGTTAAAAGCTCATCATCACATTAATATCGTTCATTGTTTATGAATTGTGCTTAAACTCGTTACTTCTCCGTTCCAGACGACTCCAAAGGCAAACGGCAACGCAAAATTCTGTACAAAACGCAGAACTACTTGAACCTGTACGCCGCCGACGGCCTCCGAACTCTGTGCATCGCCAAAAAGGTAAGCAGAGACGTGCTGAAGTCTCTCTCTCTCTCTCTCTCTCTCTCTCTCTCTCACTTCCTCTTTCCATGCTTTAACTGTTAAAACCAGGCGAAGTGATAAATCATGTTCACATGCTCACACAGACCTCCTGGTGCTGGTGTTTTTCAGCATTTTATCCACAAGTTGCCTTGTTTCGAAACGCGTTTTCACACCTTTCGTTTGCCGTCTAGCTTCCAGAAATGGTTTATTCTTTTATTTTTTATTTTTTTTAAGAAGGCCATGAAAATGTTAAGCCACAGTGGCTAACCTGGGCTAACTCAGAACAAGTTCAGTACGCTGTTTACGTTTAATTTCATTAAACGCGTTCACCGTATTATCTGGAACCGAGGGGAGGGGCATACTGTCTCCCCTGTCAATCACAGCGACACTAGCCAATCGTGAGCATCTATGCGCTCATGTATGCGGAAGAGGGTAGATAGCGCTGTGCTGTGATGGAGTTTATAAAGATGTGTAGGCTGGCTTCACGAGGAGCTTTCACCTTCCCCGGTTGGTAGCTGTCACGTGATTGGATAGCACTAGGTTGTGGGTGGGAACAGGCAAATGACCAGATAAAAATCCACCAATAGGAGGATTAGGATTTCGTACAGTGTGACGAGTAATAATCGTAAAAGACGGCTGAAATCACACGGTCCAAAACTGGTTGAAGTTGTGACGATTTCATTGCTAGTTTCCTGTTCCTCATTAGTTCTGTTTAAACCCAATTTGTCGTTAACGTGACGCTGGATTTGTGCTTCAGGTCCTCAGTAAAGAAGAGTATGCCTGCTGGCTGCGGCGCCACCTAGAGGCTGAAACGTCCATCCAGGGACGAGAGGAGCTGCTGTTTGAATCCGCACTACGCCTGGAGACCGATCTTCATCTGTTAGGTCAGAAACGCTGACGCTCGGCTCTTTAGTAATTAATAAATACGTTATTCAGCGTTTCCTGCACGTGCTGTGACGCTTCAGCAGTAAGATGAGTAAGATTTCTTAAATGAAAGGATTTGGTAAGAGCTCAGATTTTAATCTTTCATCTGCTGCTCTGTGATTTTATTATAATTTATGATTGCTTTATGTGATTTAATCTGAAAAAATAAATCAATGTCTCACACACGCTGGATCGGCCCAAGGCTAAAGTTAGCTACCTGCTAACACAGACACGTCGTCATGGGGACTGTGACTTCAGAACTATTAGCTAGCCTTTCAAGTAATCTTGGTTACATTAGTTAGCCTTATGTTAGCTAGCTTGCTAGCTGCTTTACTTGATGGGGAAAAAAGTATCCCAATGCTCACTTCTTTGCTTGTGACCTTGGCTATGAGTTAGCCTGATGCTAGGTAGCTTGATGTCTACTAGTTTACACAGTAGTTAGCCTAATGTTGGCTAACAGGCTAGCCTCCTTATGTACTAGACTACTGGTTTACACACTGTAATAGTTTATCAAATGTTAGCTAGACTATTGCCTTGTTGTTTTCAGAGTTCAGTACTTAGCTAAGTGCTAGTTGACTTGCTAGCAATCTTGTTTAATAGTTGCTGGTGATCTTGGCTACAGCAGTTAGTATAATGTTAGTTAGCTAATTGCTAATAAGCCATAAAAGTTATATAGCTGTAGTTCTGTGATGATTGTAGCTGGTTAGATTAGCTAATATTGATAAATAATTAAAAACATGCAGATTTGTTTTTATAAACAGATTCTAAACACGTCATATTTAGCGTAAGAAATCTTGCAGTTTGTGCACATGTCAGTGTTTGAGTTTGGTTTATTTGATGGAGGAATAAATGTAATTAAAACCGGATTAATGTCGTGGTCAGGAGCGACGGGGATCGAGGACCGGCTGCAGGATGGCGTACCCGAGACCATCGCTGCTCTGAGGACGGCGGGGCTGCAGATCTGGGTGCTGACGGGCGACAAACAGGAGACGGCCATCAACATCGCCTACGCCTGCAAACTGCTCGACCCCGAGGAGGAAATCATCACGCTCAACGCCGACTCGCAGGTACAGCACGCTAACGCCTCCGATTCCCTTTACTCTCATTTTATTCGTCAAGAAAATCGTCACGTAGCAGGTTTACTCTGTTTTAAGTAAATCCACATACGTGCGAAATAATTTTATTTTACTCAGAAACAGAGACGTGACGCTCCTATTGTTGGTGAGACTGACAAAAAAAAACGTAACTGATTAATTTGTTTAAAATGTGTTAATTTATTCAAATATGTTCATTTTATAGCAGGTGCTCAACACCGTAAAACATTTTGACCTAAAATATTTACATGTGGAAATGTGTGACTTGCAGCCTCATGTCACACTTTCGCAATGTTTCTACCTGAAAACCGTTTTTAAAACTTGTTTACGTTAGCTAAGCGTAAAACCGTTTTTATTTTTTAAGAACTCGTCTTCCTTAGCTAAGTGTAAAAACTTTTTTTTTTTTGGGAAGTACATGGAAAACTGCTGTCCCTTTTTTATTCATTTATTTATTTATTTTAAATTATTATTTTTTAAAAAGGTTTATTTAACATTTTGTATTTTTGTATTTATAACTATAAGAAGCAGGTAGTGAGTGAGTAGCGCCCCCTTCTGTCTGAAAGTGTGTTTTTTTTAAAGAAAGTTTAAAAGAAAGTAAGTAATAAACCGATGTGTGTGTGTGTGTGTGTGTGTGTGTGTGTTACAGTAAAATACTGAGTGACAGGGTGGTGTGATGAAGTGGAGTTACTGTTACCAAAGCAGCTACAAACAGCCACGTTAATAAGGAGTTAATAAGAGAAAAATACAAGAAAAAGAGAAACCGCATAGAAGCGTAAACTCCTCTGTCCTGAAGATGTCAGAAAACTTAAAGTTACAGCTTTACCTCTGACTGTTACAAAGCGCTG
>CM075004.1:1039051-1058919 GCA_037576675.1 Pangasius sanitwongsei | reverse complement strand
TGTTGTTGTTGTTTGCTGATGCTTTCCTCGGCTCTGTCCCAGGCGTACGCTGACTCGGATGTGGATCTGTTCACCTGGGGCACGCCCATCACCACGCTCGCCCTCCTCACCATCCTGCTGCAGCTCGGCATCGAAACCAAAACCTGGGTGAGGAACCACACGGCCGAGCACGCTAAAGCCTACTGCACTGAAGACGAGGGTTCTGCGGGTTCTCCTTCTTAACAGAACCCTACAGCACAGACCGTTACCCTGCTCTCATCAGAGAGGGTTCTCTTTAGAACCTTTCACTTCCTCCTGGTGTCTCTTCACTCTGCTAAAGTTTTAACTCTTGGCAACATTTAACTCTTTCTTCCTTTCATTTTTTTTCTCTCCCTCTTTTTTCCTCCTTCCTTTCTAAATTTATTCATTACTTCTCTCTTAATTTTTTATTTATTTTTTTCTTTCTCTCTTGATCTTTCTTTCTTCCCTTCTTTCTTCTTTCCCTATTTTGTCCTACTCCTCTTTCTTTCTTTCTTCTTCCTACTTTTTCCCTACTCTTTTTTTTTTTTCCCTCCTTTCCTTTTTCTTCACATTTCCAGGTCTCTCTTACAATCCATGTGGGTTTTCAGTGTTCCAGTAAAGCTGTAGCAGATTTCTCCAACCTCCCAAAAACATGTAGGTGGATTAGCGACACTAAATTGCCCTTAGGGGTGTGTGTGTGTGTGTGTGTGTGTGTGTGTGTGCATGCGCGTGTACGTGTGTGGACTGGGATCCCATCTTGTAATCCTGCCTCACACCCAGTGTTCCTGGGATAGACTCCGAATCCACCACGGCTCTGACCAGGATAAAGAGGTTACTGAAGATGAATGAATATTTATATAGGGAATAGTACTCGGAATAGTACGTAAAGAATAGTGCATAGGGAATATAGTTTGTGTTGGACAGGGTGTAGGGAATGTTGTGCAGTGTGTAGGGAGTAGGGAATGTTGTGTAGTATGTGGGGAATGGGGTGTAGGGAGTAGTGTGTAAGGAGTAGGGTGTAGGGAATGTTGTGTAGTGTGTAGGATTAGGGAAGAATGTGTAGGGAAGAGTGTGTAGGGTGTAGGGAATGTTGTGTAGTGTGTAGGATTAGGGAAGAGTGTGTAGGGAAGAGTGTGTAGGGTGTAGGGAATGTGATGAAGCCATGAGCGGGTGTGTGGAGAAGGTTCAGGATATTTATACACACAGCTCAACTGATTGGATTGAATCAGGAGATAGTACACAGCAATGCATCACCCTGACAGGTAACACATTCCACATTCCTGCCCACACACACACACACACACACACACACACACACACAGAGTGATACAGAGTGATGCATGTTCATCTGACACAAACAGGGTGCCAAAACTAATAGGTGTTTGTCCTGCATGTCAGTGGAACACTTTACAACCTGACTCTCCCTCCCTCTCTCTCTCTCCCTCTCTCCCCCGTCTCTCTCTCTCCCTCTCTGTGTCTCTCTCTCTGTCTCTCTCTCACACACACACTCTCTCTCTCTCTCTCACTCTCCCTACCTGTCTCTCTCTCTCTGAGATTAATGAGACAGAATTAGATGAGAGTTGTTTCCATTACAGTGCAGCAGTAAATGTAGAGTGTGAGTGTGTGAGTGTGTGAGTGTGTGAGTGTGTGAGTGTGTGAGTGTGTGAGTGTGTGAGTGTGTGAGTGTGTGCTGTTTGCGTGTCTGGGACGCTGGTGTGTGAGACGAGGTCGTTCCTCACAGTGACCGCTGCATTAAGAGGAAATGTTGCTTAGACACACACACACACACACACACTTACACACTTTTTAAAATTAAATATTTAATTCATTCATTTTAATATTTCTCCCTCCCTACGTTTTCTTTCTTTGTCATTGCCCCCTTCTTTCTCTCTCTTTTTCTTTTTTCTTACATTTTTCCTGCTTTTGTCTTTCATCCCTCCTTTCCCTCACTTTCATTCCTGTTTTCCTGCTTTTACTTTTTCTCTCTTTACCCGTTTCATTCTTACTTCTTTTCTACTATTTATTTATTTATTTATTTATTTACTCTCTTTTTTCTTCCTACCTATCTACATTTATTTGATTGCTTTTCTTTTTTCTTATTTTTCCTTCTCTTCTTTTATCTTTCTTTTTCTTCTTTCTTTGGTTTTCCTTTATTTCTACCCTCGTCCCTTCCTTTCTTCTCTTCACCTTTTCTTTTTTCTTTCTCTCTTCCTTTTTCTCTTTCTGCTTCTTTGCATTGCTCTGCTCTGTATTCACTTTTTCTTTTCTCTTCTTTTCTTAATCTCCCTTTTTTTCTCTTTCTCTTTTCTTCTTCTTTACTGTTTCTCTATTGCTCACTCATTCATTTCAGTCTTTATGCTTTTTTTTTTTTTTTTTTTTATTCTTGAAGTGAAACTCGGTATTTTCTCATACAGCTCTGGGTTTACTTTGACGTGAGACACTCGAGTGTGTGTGTGTGTGTGTGTGTGTGTGTGTGTGGTTCAGCAGAAGTGTGTTTAAAAACAATAAAACCCTTTGTTTCTCAGACGTGGATGAACTGGGTGTCCATAGCGTTCAGCGTGGCGCTGTTCTTCACCGTGGCCCTGTGCTACAACGCCTCCTGCCCCACCTGTTACTCCCCCTCCAACCCCTACTGGACCATGCAGAGACTTCTGGGAGATCCTCTCTTCTATCTGCTGTGTGTCGTCACGCCCATCACTGCTCTTCTGCCCAGGTACGCCTCACCATCCTTAACCCCGCCTCTCAACACTGATGGCCCAATCAGTGAGTTACAGCTGTTTGAATGAATTAGGCTCCGCCCCATCATGAATTGATTGGCAGGTGCCGGCTATGTGCTTGTTCATAAATCTCAACAACTTTTTGACAAATATTGAGGGAGAACCTCTCCTGAGTCGTTGGACGACAGGTTTGTGAAGATTCTAGACAAAAGTTCTAGGACGAGTTCCTCAAAGTGGGTTTATGTATATTATGCAAATTAGCACTAAATCTAAGTGGGCGGAGCTAAATGGTCCAAATTGGGAATTGATTCAGAATGAGGCAAGGAATCAGTTTTGTCTCTCAAATCTCAAGATATGTCATTACCCGACCAGACCCAACAGTTTGGAATTGGTTCCAGGACAAGTTAGCTGCCAAAATTTGGCAGAAAAATCAATAATAATAATAAATAATAATAAATAGTTTGTTTAATTTAGCTGTCTGTATTCCTATTTATTTATTTATTTATTTATTTATTTATTTATTTATCTTCCTATCATATTTATTTATCTAAGTGTGGTTTGACTAGGATTCACTTTATTTCAATTAACTTTAATTTGTTCTTTAGTTTATTATTTATTATTACACACACTTTCCTTTACTGTACTTCCTTAATTAGTTTTGAATTAATGCTAATTTTTGACGACCTGATTTTTGACTCATTCTTGTTTTTCTTTTTCTTTAATGATATCTATAACTCTTCAGTTATCATCATTACATTATTACTGGTTTTATTTTGTTTATTAAATGTGTTAGGCGGGCTTTGAGGTTTGATGGTACACGGTACTTCAGAGGCATTTGTGCGAGGCAGGATACGCATCACGAGCTGTAGGTTTGCTCACAAACCACAGAAATAAAGTAATGAGAAAAAAAAAATGTAGCCTTGAGTTTAAAAACAGTACAGAACCTTAACATGTAATCAGCTGCTTTAAATATGAGCTTGTAACTGTTACTAAAAAAAAATCTCTTGTATTGTGATATAATTTATTACAATATCGATGTTAATATGATCATATTTCCCAGCCTCGGGTTGACATCATGTTCTTCTGGACTTTGTGTTCCAGATATTTCTACCGCGCGTGTCAGGGTTCCGTGTTCCCCAGCCCGGTGCAGGTGGGCCGTCAGCTGGACAGACTGCCGCTGGAGCTGCGCAGACGCCTGCTGCACCAGAACCAGGCCAAGCTCTTCCCTTTCTGCAGACCTTTCCTCAAACCCTGCAGCTCCCCGCTCACACACCCGCACCCCGCCCACGCCAAGCACAAGCCCAGAGCCGCCGCCCATAATCCCGGCATGACCAAGAGCATGGAGATGAAGGACACGTCTCGGAGTTGCAGGAACTCGGAGAACCATGTGGCGCAGAACTCGGAGAACTCTCCACACGAACCTACCGAGAGCAGCACACTACCCTACACCAAAGATCAGCCTCACCCTGAACGCGGCGTGCTCACCTCCACGCCGCTGCTGCCTCACACGGACAGCGTGCAGCTCGTATCGCCCCCTAGCGGCGGTCCTCCGGGCGTCACGTATAAAAAGAGGCCCGACGTCTCAGAGAACCTAACACCCAGGCGTCCGCTAGAACACTCAGAACAGCCCTCGGGTTCGTGATGTCCAAATTTGCACGTTTCGAAATTTAAGAAAATTTTTTTAAATTCTATTTTTCAGAATTATTTTATGAAGCTATAGATGGGTACTATTATATACGTTATATATATATTTTAAATGTGTACAGTTTTTCGGAATAAAGATTATTTTTTTTTGAGAGTAGAGATGAATACAAATGCAAACTGGATGGTCTTAACCGTATGTTCTTACCAGGAAAAAAATATTCCCAGCTCATTTCCTCCAGAGATATTACTTTCCTTTATCTTAGCTGTTATTTATTTGGACCTAGAGCTTTAACACACACACACACACACAGAGACACACACAGACACACACACTTGCCAGCACAGCGTTAACACTTTCACGTAAAGTTTTTCTGGAAATAGTTACTCGGTAGGGAATCTCACAACACACACACACACACACACACTTAATAATTTATGCATCTCCTTTTTCCTTAGCGCACTACCTACCGATATTTACAGGATTATTCTGGAGCTCGGACGTGAAATACGTCATGACTCGCACGTTTTCATAAAATCGTAAAAAATCAACGCTATTGCAGATATTTTGCCATCTTTTTTTTTTTTTTTTTTTTTTTTTTTTATATACACAAAAATCTTTTTTTTTTTTTTTTTGGATCATATTCATACCAAAGATGCATCTCATGAATATTCATGCTGCTTATTTTTTTTTTTATATCAAAAACAGCCCCTAGTTTTATAGACAGCTATTTTTTGGGGAATGGATTAAGCTGATATTTCAAACTGTTTATTTGCAACGCAATACCTTTTCATTGATAAATTATCAATAGCACGACCAGAAAGATGTTGTTATATGCGATATGCAAACTAATTCATTTAAGCCATGTCACGATAGTGTTGTTCATTATTGTGTTTAAGGTGTTAAGTTGTCATACTTCGATACACAAAGCACTAAACATGATCTGTAAACACATTCCAGCTCGGTCGCTGTTTACCGCTTTATCATGCTGGATTTATTTAATAAACCGTAACACATTTAAAACCTGGGCCAAAGTTTGTACAGCCAGAAATAAATCTAAAATCGAAAATTAGGTGCTAAATTGTTCTGATGACATCTCCTATGAGTCCTGTGTTCATAATGCATTATAAACGTGTCATATAGCATCCATAACACCTTATAGTGCCTGACATGCGGCAGCATAAATGCTCATAAATAGTTATGGTGATATGCATTGTTCAGTGCGTCTTATATCATTCATAATACCTCATAATATCTGGGAAAATCTGCTATAAAGCATTATGTAGGATTATGTATCCTATATAATGCCTGGCAATATTTTGTATATGTGTTATATAGCATATATAATACCTTATAATGCAAAATCACTAAATAAAGTTACATGCGTAAGACTTTATAACGCATGAGCTCTCTTAGTGTGTTATAAGGTATTATGTATACTGTATAATGCATGTCAAAATATTGTATTTCTACTTCTAAGTTCTAATAGTTAAAGTTACGTGCGTAACACTTTATAAAGCATGAGAATATGGCTGTAATGTCACGATACATAACACATTATATCTAGAAACTATAACAGAGCTTGTATTGTAATGCATTATGGCATGAACTGAATTTATAGTGTTATATAACCTGACATTATGAAGTCATTTCCATCATAACATACTTTATAATGCATTATTTTATCTAGAAACTATACCAGAGCTTGTGTTATAATGCATTACATCAAATACTATAATGTGTTATGTCACCTGACATAATGAAGTAATTTCCGAAAGCATTGTGCATGTATCCATAACTATAACAGTTGTAACAGTATGTCAGGCTTCATAACATGTTATCTGTGCTTTATTAACGCATTAGAAACTATACCAGACATTGTTATAATGCATTACAACGTAACAGATATTGTGTTATGTCACCTGACATTATGAAGTTGTTCCTTAAGTATTATGCATGTTTTTATACCTATAACAGTCTTATGTCAAGCATTACTATAAGTATTATTATATCAGACATTACGAAGTCACTTCCTAACATTTTATGGATGTATCTATAATTGACAGGTTTATGTCAGGTATTATAACATATCACCTGTGCCTTATAATGCATCATCATATCTAGAAACAGTACCAGAGCTTGTGTTATAATGCATTACAACATGAACAGATATTGTTTTATGTCACCTGGCATTATGAAGTCATTTTCTGAAGTATTAAGTATGTCTCAATAACCACAACAGGCTTATCTCAGGCTTCGTAACATATTGTGTAAGCTGTATAATGCATTATTTTATGTAGAAGCCATACCAGAACTTGTTATAATGCATTACAACATGAACAGATATTGTGTTATGTCACCTGACATTATGAAGTATTAGGAAACTCTTTATAATGCATTATTATACCTTGAAACAATACCAGCACTTGTGTTATAATGCATTACAAAGGAACAGATATTCTGAAGTTTTATGTATGTATTTTGTATGTATTTATAACTATAACAGGCTTATGTCAAGTATTATAACATATCTCCCATGCTTAATGGCACATTGTTATATCTGGAGAGTACACCAGAGCTTGTTATAAAGCTTTACAACATAAACAGACATTATTATGTGTTATGTTACCTGACATTATAAAGTTGTTTCCCATGTATCGATAACTACATCAGGCTTATGTCAGGCTTCATAACATATCATCTAGAAACAATGCCAGTGCTTGTGTTATTATGCATTACATCATGAACAGTTATTACAAGGCATTATGTAACCTAACATTATGAAGTCATTTCCTAATGGTGAAGTATTAGGTATGTATCGATAACTATAACAGGCTTACAGCAGGCATTATAACACATCATGTATGCATTATAACGCATTATGAATACAGGATTCATAGGAAATGTTACCATTGTTCTGTAAAAGTTCTGATGATGATTGTTGTTTGTTCACCCACATCACGTCGAGGTGTTTTGTTTGTTTGTTTTTGAGTGTGTTTTTTGTTTCTTTGTTTTAAGAAGTTTAGCTGATTATCTGATTTCAGAACTGTAGGTTTTCATTAATGCAGGATTCAGGGGAGTTTACGGTTAAGCTCGGAGTTTATCCACGGGGGGAAAAAAAGGGCTTCAATGCTAAAGTTGCCTTAGTTTTATAAAGTCCTAAAGCTATTATATTGGTAGCGCTTTATTTTACAGTATAGTAGTCTAATATTTAATAAATAAATATGTAGTAATTACGAGGAATGTCTGGAAGTTGAGGTTCGTGCAAAAGTAAATAGCTATCACATCTATCGTTGCAATAATTAAATGAGTTAATATGTAGTAATTACAAGCAATGTTTTTGCATAAGTTTGAAATGTAGTGCGTAGTAACTTTGAAAAAAAGTAAAAATATACTAAGATCCACATTTTCAGCATAAAGAAGCATGTTCTTAGAGATGATTTCAGAATATATTACAAGCACTCCTTAATAGTAACTTCAGTGTACAGTTTTTCACATGTACTTAACATACGAAACAGGTTTATGCGTAAATACTGCATTATTACTTATTAAATTCTGAGTCACTGTTACATTTAGCATCATGTTAGCCTTTTAAATCCCGATAATTAATTTGCTTACGAGAAATGACTTGTAATTATCACACGTACTTATTATTAAACGCTGGGTATTTACAGTACTGTAAAATAAAGTGCTAAGTTTTCTTTTGTGCCATTTTTTTTTTTTTTTTTTTTCCACAATGTTGGTGTTTTTGGGGAAACGACCACAATCTCAGCGTGGGTTTGCACTGTGTTTAAACATCCGATAAATATCTGAACTTCTCATCAGTACCTTGTTCTAAGGTGTCCTTGTTCTAAAGTGCCTTTGTGTGTCAGCGCACTCAGGAAACGTGAGCAGAAATGGGTGTTTTTATTTTTTTATTTCTTTCTCAGTTTAACACACTACTTTGTACAGAGCAGAATATCCAAAGCATTGGGAAATGGACCAGATTTGTGTGTGAGTGTGTGTGTGTGTGTGTGTGTGTGTGTGTGTGTGTATATATATATATATATATATATATATATAATATAATATCCTGAAGAGACCCATGGTGTTGCAAAAATACACTCGGGAGTGGCTTTATATTTGTCTTTTTTTTGCCAAATGCCTTTACACTGGAGACGACACTATTTTTAGAGAACAATGCCTTACTGCAGATGTTATATACAGTTTATAAGACTGTTCAACAGTTAGTTTATCCAAGGTTTAATAAAGAAAACCTGTTTTAAAAATAAATTACTTTTTAAAACAGATTCTTCCTGTTTCTTCTTGCTTTTGTTGAATATGAAAACAGAAAACCTCCTTGTGCCAGATTTCAGTTGTCTTTCATACACAGAAATCACATGCTAGAATAAATTTCACAAAATTTCCTTAACATTCACTGTTTACTGACTTGAATGAATCATTCAAAAGCTATTTTTTGTAAATAGTTGGGTTTTTTTTTCAGGGATATTTGTTGTGGCGCATTATCCCAAGCAGTTTCCGAGAAGTTCTGACTCACTTCGAGTCCAGCGTCTGTGTTTATTCTTTGGTTCTCTCAATTTTACTGAAAATAAAAGACATATATATGAGAATGATGCAGAGCACAGGAAAGAACATTCAACGTTTTTTGTGCACAGAATGTAATAAAAGCATAATGTACACATAAGATTTGACTTATTTGTGCTTCAAATTCCCAAATAAGAGTTCTTAAATGAATAAAATTCTGCTCATATTTTGGCTAATCTCTTAATCCATTAAATCTTAGGAACATTTTTCTTTGAAAGAGCGCACGAATGAACCGAAACTGAGCGCAATTTCATTAATTTGCATTATATGTCTTTAATTTAGTATCTTATATATACATATATAATCTCTATATACCTCTGAAAGCGTAATCTAATCTCGCTTTTGTTGAATAAATTGACTCGAACTTGTAGTTTGGAGACTTTAGATATGACTCAGACTTGCAGCTCGGAAATTAAGACTTGACTCTTACTTGTAGCTCAGAGACTTACCTTGGATGTGTAACGTGGACCTTTGAGACGTGACCCAGAAGCACTGAGACTTCAGTCTTGATCCTGACTTGTAGATCAGCAACATGATATTGATAAATACTCTGACTTGTAGTTGTAGGAGACATGGCTGAAACTTGTAGCCCACAGACTTGAGACTTGACATGGACATGTAGCTCTGAGAACTGAGCCTTGACTTTTGACTCAAGACATGTAGCTCTGAAACTTGAGCCTCGACTCGAAATTGTTGCTCTAAGACTTTTGACTAGACTCTGACTTGTAGCTCAGAGACTTGAGACTTCACTCAAAATTGTAGCTAAGAGAGTTTAAATTCGACTCGACAACTTTGAAAATTGAGGCCTGACTCATTTTAAAGCTGAAATATTTTAGATTTTACTCGGGCTTGACTCGAGCTTTGTCATTCAGAGACCTGTGACTCAGACTGTGATTTGGATTTGTAGCTCGCTCACAGACCTAAGACTTGACTCTGACTTGAATCTCTTGACCCAGGACATTAAGTACAGAAACTTCAGACTTGTAGCTCAAAGCCTTAAGTCTTGACTCGAACTTGTAGCTCGGTGACTTAAGACTTGATTCAGAAAGCTACTTCTTCCATCAGCACTCGCTCACCTTCATCGAGGGCTGTGAAAAGAAAAATTGGATCGTATTCACGAAGAGACATGTCTCAATTTCTTGTGACTTGTAGGCTGGTTGTCTGAATCCACACAGAAATAACAGATTTATAGATTTGATCTTTTTACTTTAAAGGGTTTCGGTGGTATATTATATTCACATTGCTCCTGATGAAGTTTACACCTTATTTTAGATTTTAGGATCTTGAAGTGGAAGTGGGGCAGCAAATCAAGTGGCAAGGCTAAAAGTCCCTCTCTTTCTCTTTCACTGGTTTACCTTGCTCAACTGTTCCATTTCTCTTAATGCTGAAAGGTTGAAACTCATTCTGTGAAAGAGACCTCAATCCGAGGAGCTGGCAGCTTCCTCAAGGCTGAGGGAGGAAGACGAATGGTTTTTGGTCTGAATTGCTGTGGTTGGTCTTTGCCTCTGCAGGGCTTTTTTTTCAGGGAGGCAGCACGGCGGGGTGTTATTAATGAGTCTCCTTTAGGGCTCAGTAGGGGGGAGGATTGGAGTGGCTGTGCTGATGTGGGCGTTACTCGTCCTACGGCCCCTGCCATCGCCACATTACTGACCGCCGCAGCTTCGTTTTTCCAAAATATCTTTCATCTTGACGTGGGGATAATGATCAGCCTGTGCTGCCGGCTGGCTTGGTGCACTTTCTCTCGAACTCTATCGCTCTGTCTTGAGCGCTCAGGTCCTCTGTGGCTGTTCATCTCCGTCACTCTGCTGCCTTGACAAGCATTGCATCATGGGCTGTAATTTCCCTCCGAAGTGTAGGAGAAAAATGATATTCATTCACCCTGAGATCAGAGAATTAGTAGCCATGCTCTGAAAACTAGTGGAAAGTCTTCCCAGAAGAGTGGAGTTTATCATAACAGCAAAGGGGAACAAATCCAGACACATACGAGTGTGATGGTCAGGGGTGCACATACTTTTGATCATATAATGTAGCTAAATATTGGGGAACTACTGTACAAACTTCCAAATTATTGTTAATATAAAGCAATGGACAAACTGTCAAAGTTCTTCTAGTCCTCTCGGTGGCCATCTTTCTTTCTTTCTTTCTTTATTTCTTTAAGCTCACTTTCTTTTTTCCTTCTTTGCCATTATTTCTATCTCTCTTTTTCTGTATTTCATTTCAAGCTCACCTTTCCTTCTCTCTCTCTCTTTCCTTTGATTTTAAGCTCATTTACTCTTCCTTCCTTCATTCCATCCATCCATTCTTCCTTTCTTCCTTCCTTCCATCCATCCATCAGCTAAATAGCAAACTGTCAAAGTTCTTCCAGTCCACTCGGCGGCCATCTTGGTGATTCTCCAGTGAAAGGAATTTTCAGCTGCTCTAACTTAAGTTAAAGTTCCACAACATTAACTGTAACTATAAATGGATAAAAACTATGATGTCGTTTTTTTAATGAATAATTGTTATCATTGGTAAATTGTTGTGGCGTAAGAGGAATAAAACCCTTCAGTGTGGTAACGGTAACGCAGCATCATCACACTCCCTGCATGGCAACAGTAACCGAGTAGGGGCGGGGCATTGGGATAGATCCTATAAACGCATCCGTAAACATTCCTCATCCGGCAGGTGATATTTATGTGTAAAGTCGCTGCTCGGGAAGGAACACGAGCTTCTGTTGTGTCACACGTGAGCACTAAACGTGACCTTCCTCTTTATTCATCACGTTTATGAGCCGGAATCAAGATATTTTCAATTTCCCAAGTGGCCTTGTAAAGGGAGAGGCTTCAGCATGGCCTCGCTCTCTCTCTCTCTCTCTCTCTCTCTCTCTCACATACACACACACACACACACACACACACACACACTGTGCCAGTGACTCACTGTCTCTTTCTTCAGCTCTTTGTTGAGGCTGAGCTTTCAGAGTTTCAGAGCTGCTGCACTCGTTCAGCTGAATTTCTCTTCATTTATAGATTTTAAGTAAGATTTAATCTACACGTTTTCTACACAATGTTAAATTCATTAAAAGAACACAATTGAACATAATCTCTCCAGCTGTTTTCCTCCATCTCTCTCTCTCTCTCTCTCTCTCTCTCTCTCATTACATGAACACTACAGTCACACTAACGAGTGATGAAGCGACAGATGAGTGTTTATTCTCTATTTAAAAAAATGTTCAGTATGGAGTCACCATTTCAGCCACACAGGAACTTTCTTTCTTTCTTTCTTTCTTTCAATTTTAAGCTCACATTTCTTTATTTTGTTTCTTTTTTCTCTCTTTCAATATTAGTGATGTTTCTTTCTTTCTTTCTTTCTTTCTTTCATTCATTTTTAACATCACCTTTTTCTTCTTTTGGTTGTTTTTCTTTCTTTTTTTTCTCTCTTTGCTCTTTCTTTTTCTTTCTTTCTTTCTTTCATATTTTCTTTCTTTCTTTCTTCCATTCATTCTTCCTTTCTCTTCTTTTTCTTTCTTTTTCTCTTTTGTTTTTCTTTCTTGCTTGCTTTCTTTCTTTCTTTCTTTCTTCCATTCATTCTTCCTTTCTCTTCTTTCTTTCTTTCTTTCTTTCTTTCTTTCTTTCTTTTTTTTTACTTCGTCACTGTAATTGAAACCATTTGCAAATTCAGAAAGTTAATCTTATGACAGTATTTTTAAAAAAATGATTTAAAAAAATCATATTTCTTTCATTTGTTTATACTTTTTGCAGGACACTGGGTTTTCCGTAGTCTGACTGAAGGTAGTCAGAAGAATATCGTGTAATGTCGTGTAAAATCTGTTGTTAAAGTTTCATTCTTCGGCTGCTTCGATCTTCTCGTCAGGTCCTGAGGATTTTCTCCTGAGTCACGCCCAGCGTGCGTCTGATCCACACTCCATCTGTAAAAGTTTGAGTTAATTTTTTTAAATGAAAGGACAGACTGTAAACTGTAATATCAGTAACGTACATTAAAGCAGCTGTACACGCCCAGTGATGTAAAGTGTGTGACTCGCAGCTCCTGCTTTCTCCATCTCTGGTGATTTATTGATGCACTTTGGGGAGAAAATCGTTCCTGTGTTCACCCTCGAGGTCTGACGCAGTGGCTTTTTTGTTGGTGCTGAGTCATTTCGTAGTGTTTGGTGTTTATTCCTGTGCCTGACGTTCACACACCAGCAAGTAAACTGTGTGTTCACCTCTGTTCCTTCCTGAACTCACTAAGGTGTGCAGTAATAATCTAAATATAACACTGACAACATTTATGAGAGGAAAACTGCATGAAGGAAAGAAAACTGCCAACTATGTGATGAGTTAGAGTCGGAAAAAGGGGTGTACAGGACAAGATGACTTCATTTAAAGGCATTTGCACACAGAAAAGCAGATAGCTTCATACAGATGTCCAATGTGTATGAGGTGGGAAGAAGAAAGGGAAAGATTGAAGGCTTTCATGCATGTGTGTACAAGTAGGTTTCCCGGTAATATGTTCAAGCGTAAGCTCATAGTTTGCAATTTTCTATTTAGGAAGTCATGACAACAACCAAGATGATGGCAAAAAGAGAAAGTACCAAGTGTTTAAAACATCTGTGCTGTTCCACAGATGCAAATACTCTTCCAGAATAGTTGGCTTGAAATCGTGAAATATGAATTCGCTGGCGGACAGCGATGTTTCACCTGCATGCTACTAGATATCGTTAGTAATCCTCCAGATGTAATAAAGTTGAGACCGCCATTGTCAAGTCCAAGTCTAGGACTGAGTCTTAAAGGGATTGAGGCCAAGTCAAGATTGAGACTGAAACCCATTAAACCTGGTTCAAGGCCAAGTGTTTACTTCAACTAGTTAGCTTCATTTGCACATTGTCCCAATAATCGGACTGCTTTCTAGAGCGGGATTTACTTCTCTTTTTTTTCTCCTCCCTAAATTAGTCTTGGTCAAATCCCATCCATCACAAGACAGGGAGGGTGAAGGCTAACACCTGCTTCCAAGACACAAGAGGCCAGATTACCACATCTTATCAAACTGCTGTAACAGTAACACACTCGGAGGAAAGTGCTATCCGCCCTCTTCCACATGCATGAGCTCACAGACACCCATGTGTTGTTGAGTGGTTGTGATTGATAGAGAGGAGAGATAGAGAGAGAGAGAGAGAGAGAGAGAGAGAGAGAGAGAGAGAATGCCCCCCTCCATCCTGAGAGCACGGCCAATTTTGCTCTCCACCACGGATAGCCGTAGCTTCATCGGGATTCGCACTCCAGGCAATAGGGCGAAGTCTTTTTTCTGTTGAGCCGCTGCAGAAGCCCCAGGAATTACTTCTTACTTACTTACTTTTTTTTTTTTTTTTTTTTTACAAATTCTCGGTCGAAACTAAGACCATATTTAACCAAGACCAATGTCCAAGACAGAGACAAAAGCCAATAAATCTGTGACATTTACAAATCAATACAGAAAATATCTTTGAGACTGGACTCGAGTCCTACAGTCCTCTGTAAAGGTGTGCAGGTGTGCATGTGAATAATGACACTTACGTAGCTGATGCGTCTACACGAGACATGTATAACTCCGGCCTAATCCTCAATATGATCATATAATTAAACCTTAAGGTCATGCTGTATAACCTCTTCACCAAGACTTTTAGCCTGATAGGAACCCTTCGTGTGCTTTCACATTAATTAGACTCGGGTGTGGTCCAGAATAACCAGTCCCAGGCCATCTCTGTGAGGTGTTCTAGGCACGTTTCCAGTCGAAATATAGCGCGGTTCGATTACTGCGAGAAGGCGATTTGATCCTGAATCGACCCAAATACAGGAAGTGAACCAAACCTGCTGTACGTTTTGGGTTGCAGAAGACATTTTTCTGTAGATGTGAGCTGATAAACTGATAAAAGAGGACAGAGGACAGAGCTAAGTCCTGCGGAAATGTGATGTGCTCTGGAGATTCGAGCAAAAAAGAATAAATAAACAGTGGATGTGATACACAGCATGTTTCAAACTAGTCGTTTATGTAACTATTTAGTAATATATTGAGTGCGGCTCCGTGTTCTCCGTGATCAGTGATTTTTATGATTTCTACGCACACTTAGTAAAGATTTGTTTATATTTTTCCGTTGTATTTCCGATCATTCTGATGAATGAAAGAGTTTTACGTATGTGTTTTCAGCCCTACACGTCCCTCAGCCAACTTTTATTCATGTGCAGTGAGAAAACAAACCAAACCAAATACCAAACGAGCCAAAAGTATAAATTTCACTCCGATTCGGACTAAAAGGTGTGAAAGCACCTTTAGTCCCTGACCTACTGAACTAGCATGAGGATATACGCTGCTTAGAGCTTCTGCTAAAGGCCATAAAGCTAAAACATAAATGATAAGGACCAAAAAAATGTTTAATTAGCTGTAATGTGACCTAATACTCATCACTACAGTTTATTGGTTATGTATTAGCATACGAGCTAGTTTGTTTAGTCAGAGTTGTTATTGTGCTAGCTAACATTTTAGGTGCTGTAATTTAGCTTTACTTATTGTTTGCCCCCGTTTCTTGTTTTCTTGGCAAAAAAAAAAACCCAAAAAACATATTAATTGTGAGTAATGAAACTCAGTGTGAGCTTGTCTTGTACTTTTCTTTCACACTTTAAGCACACTTAGGACTTTTGCATTCAGGAATAAGAATTTTTAACATTTACCAGAGTGTATAAATGGTGTATACAAGAGGAAGATATTGGTGAAGGAACATCTGAGAAGCTGAACACATGAAATTTCTTGTTGCTTTAAATTTCTTTGCCTTCTTCATTTTGTCTTAAAGGTTTGCGCTCATCTGCTGTATGTTTCCTCAAAGGTTTCTAAAGAATTAATTTACATGAAAATGTATCTAAAATCGAATCTGCTGGCTGAGAGCTGTTTAAAACGTGAGCGAGAAGCTCGACATGAGCGCATGAGTGAGATGGCAGAGACTCCCAGTGTCCGTGTGTGTAATAGCACACTGACACACACACACACACACATACACACAGGATTTACACCATTTCATGCATCTTGCAGTTGAACTCTGGATTCTGATTGGTCAGAAGGTGTTGATTAATTCTCTATAACAGCAGCTCTGACAGCAGCGCAGGTTTATATTAATGCACTTGTTTTAATACGGTATCGTTTCTATAGCAACAGATCATTCACAGGGACGTGTACGGCAGATGCTCCACATAAACAGATTTTAAAAATTGTTGATATGGTGAACTTTTCTGTAAGGAGATGTTTATTTAACGTTTATGGAAGGAGTCTCCAGTGTCAGTGCTTTGTAACAGCTTTGTAAAGCTGTAACTTTACATTTAAGGCCTTTACGCTGTAACATTTTTTTTTTATTATTATCAACTTTGAGAGAGAGAGAGAGAGAGAGGGAAAAAAAAGAAGCTGGTGAGTGAACACAACATGAAATAAAGTATGATGTGTCATTCTACAATTAATAAAAATTGTAATTGTTGGTAAATTGCTGTGGTGTAAGAGAAATAAAACCCCTGGGGACGTGCTGTTATAGGAAAATAACCAACTTCAGGATGGTAACACACTGTCATCAATTAATCAGATTTGTTCATTTTACACTTAAGTTACTTTAAATTAAAATAAAATCTGAGCTCATGAGAAATTTGAATGATACAAATTCAAATGAATGAGGAGGTGTGGCGGAATTTTGGTTAATTAAATACTAAAGTAGTAAAAACACACAAAAAAAAAAACTCCGCCCATAACTCCGCCCCTTAACACTAAGCTTAACCTTCATAACATTTTTTAAATTGAATTTCTGTGAACTTGTAAAAATGTCATGTCGTCTAAGTTCAGGTCAAATCCTTTAAATTGAAAGGATTGAATTTTAAATCTATACTTTGATTTAATTTTAATGTGAAATGTTTGAATTTTAGCACAAAATTAGCTTATTTCTGTCCTTTTTCTGATCCTGTGTAAGAGATAAGGTATGTAACGATGCATTGCTGTTTCTTTTCCATAACACGATCCTCACTGATATCTCTCCTGTGTGTGTGTGTGTGTGTGTGTTTCTGTGTGCATTTGATTTGATTGATTAAGTGCCCGAACCTCTGCAGCCACAAATAGCCATGACAGCCGCCTTAACCAAATGTCATGTTGAATGGATTACTTTCATTTCTGATGGACAGCCTACACTTGGAGCATAATAACACTTTCCAAGCAGAAACAGAAAGAAGGGAGAGAGAAAAAAAATCACATGCATTATTTAGAAAGCTCTCTTCCAGAGCCAGACTCGTGGCCATGTGGCTCATGCGGCTCTGTGTGCAGAAATAAGGCTATAAATGTGTAAAGGTCGGCTGAAACGTGTGTATTGAAGTAAAGCGAGCGCACCTGAAACCTGCTGATATAAACACACCATGTTCTGCGCTTTTTAAAAATGCATCAGGTTATATTGGAATGTAAAACTCCAGCATTTTTCATCCTAATGTCTCTCCACTGTACCTGGTGTGTGTGTGTGTGTGTGTGTGTGTGAATAAAACATGAAGAAGAATTTCACCACACTGAGAAAAGAACAGAAAACTTGTTTACTACAAATAACTTTTAATACTAGAAATCAACTGAATAAAGTCATTAAACATTTATTCAGTGATGTAAATGAAGCTGCGTATGTGTCGCTCCTTGGAACTACTTTTTCAGAGGGAAGAATTTGTGCTTTTTTTTTTTACTCCAGTGGCGTATAGACACCACAAAACCTTCAAGAAAGTGTAAAAAAATAACCAGAACTACTTTCATTGTATTTCTTCAATGTTTGAAAATTGGATAAAAGTCACATAGTGATGATTTAACACCGAAATTACACACATCAGTATTCAGACCTCAGACGTAACTACAGACTTCAGCGCTATTCAGAAGTTAATTATGTGAGAAGTTAATTATGTTATGCATGTAGGGGCGGAGTTTCTCTAAAACAGAGGTGTGTCTCAGTTAATTCTGCACATGATTCTGATCTTGTACAGATTTCAACTCGAGGGAGGAGCAGTATTAAGTCCAGCATCACTGTCTGACATTTTGATGTAAAATTTACGTTCTGGAAATTTCTGAAATTTATGTTCTGACTGAAAAAAAAATCACTCAAAAACACTATGGAATGTCATTCGAGGCCAATATAAATTACATAAATATGACGCTGTTAATTAATTAATAAAATCGTCACTCAAAATTGCATGAAATATATTCATATTAGCGCTCGGTCAGCTTATCCTTCATTATTTTATTCATTTGAATAATCAAAATAGTGAATTAAAAAAAAAATGTGATAAAATCGACTACATTCTGCATACACATTACAGCTTCATGACTTAGTCAGTGTTTTCATTAAGTTGTGCGCACAACTAACTGTTGAAGCACGATATAAAAAATAAAAATAAAATAATAATATGTGCTGGATCAAGTGCTATTCTATGCTCTGCTGAATACTGAGTGTCGAAGCCATTTTGTTGAATTAAACCGAATTGGAAAACTTGATTTAAAGTGGCATATTTATTATTATGATAAAATTATAAATCATGCTTACTGACTCAGAAAATGAGACACAAACAAAACATGGACATCATTTTTTAATCGGAATGCAAACTAATTTTTCGCAAAAATTGATTAAATGGTGATTACGACCTTGCTTTCGCCTCAGGGTTACATGAAAGTAAATTGAGCACAAAATTTATTTAGTAAGTTAGCAGGCAAAATTTGTTAAAAAATTGTGGACAATTAATGTGAATAAAAGACATAATATTTATAAGAAATTACGACAAATTTTCTTAGGACATTCAACACCCAGAAAACTGATTTAAGCACCTGCGAAAGCCGAGGATAAATTCGGAGATTTCCCCACGTAATCATGGCAAAACATCGAGCTTAATTTGCTGCCTCAGAATACGATTCAAAGGTTTTGAATTTTTGCATTATATAGCCACGTATTTTAAACGTTTATTCATCTGCTCTTAGACTGTAAACTGTTTTTTTTTTCTCAGTGCAGAGAAACGTGTCGTGATTCATCTTCATATCGTAATCACACACTACAGATGTGACAGATACAGATGAGGTTGAAAATACGTAGGAACAGAGTTTTCCTTTAACGCCGCTCACGTTTAAAGCAGATTTTGATTGATGAGGCTTCTAATCATTTCTGAACGTTCAGAAATAAAATGGACGTCTCTGTGAAGACGCTTGTCCGTTAGTATCTAAAAGGCTGGATTTGACGGCATCGTGTCAGGCTTTCAATGATGCGAGGAGGAGGAAGAGGAGGAGGAGGAGGAAGGTGTGGGAGCAGCTGATTGATGAGCGCCTGTTCGTCAGTGCCATTTAAGCAGATTCTGAAGTGATGGAAGGGAAAGCATTGAGCAATGAGCTGTCACTGGAGGAAGAGGAGGGGGAGGTGGAGGTGGAATGGAGCGGAGAAGACGGTCACGCTAGTCTTGGTGTTCAGATGCAGATAAAAGGAAGACGTGCATGTGGGGAATGTTCTGCTCACTTTGTCACTGACGAATCACAGCCATTTATCAGCTCCGTCCTAAAACATGAATAAGAGCATCATCTACTGAGAGGCGCAGAAGGTTTGGACATAAGATAAGGAAGACCTCCATCCTATAGCTTTAGTCTTTTATCCTGAAAACTATCACAATGTCCTTCATCAAATTTCAACCTCTTCTGCAATTCCCTGTGACCTGTGGCTTTCGGCAATGATCTTTGACCATCTGCAACCTTCTGCAGCCTCATGTGACCTTTTGCAAACTCAAGTGACCTTCTTTAACCTCCTGCAACCTTCTGTGACTTTCAGCAACAGTCTTTGACCTACTGCAACGCTATTCTGACTTCCAACCTTCTGCAAACTTTTATGACCTTTTTCACCTTCTGCAATGGTCTTTGAGATTCTGCAAACTTCTGTGACGTTCTTCAAC